>BPLS01000297.1:376116-388103 GCA_019656275.1 Rhododendron kiyosumense
TTGAAACGCTATTGTTGGTCCTTCTAGTTTAAGGAATGCTATTGTTGTTCCTTTACAATAGCATTTGTAAAAGAACGCTATTGAATTATGCTATTGAAAGTGGTATTTGTTGTAGTGTATATGTTTGAAATTGTTGACCAGTAAAATTAGTCATTTATTGTACATTTTTTTGCCAAATAACACAGTGGTGGAGTGGGCAACCAGGCGTAGTAACTCTCCCATGGCACGTGACCATAAGGATTCCAAATCAGTAACGGGGGCCCTAAAGGAGATCCGAAACCATTAAGTGCGCGCTCACCACCCCACCCGAGCCAGTTATGGTACATGTCCTAACACTTCATAGTCCCTTTTTTTTTTTCGATATGAACAAGTGATTAGCGAAATCTGGTTGGGAGTAGCGAGCAACCATCGATCAATGAAGGTCTCTTGAGGCAGTTTTTTTTTTTGGACCAAAGAACATTTCGAAGCCCTTTTTTTCAATGGATGGGATATGAAAATTGAGCGAGATGAAAGAAAGATGCACGAAGATCATGGAGGGAAACCTGGAATGGGTGATATTTTTGGTCTTCGATCTATAATTCTCTGAAAAAGCAAAGTCAAAAGGAAAGCCCATATAAAAGAGACTCTAAAAACATGGAGCTGCGGGGAATCGAACCCCGTGCCTCTCGCATGCGAAGCGAGCGCTCTACCATATGAGCTACAACCCCACTTGATGCTAACAATGTTATTTTAAATTAATTATAGTTAACAATCTATATCTCTTTTCTTACGAAACAAGGAGGCCGGCCTGAAAATTTAAGTCCAGAGAGCTTCCAAATGCTCGCAATTATTCTTTCCCAAGCAGAAACCTTATGCATTTACAACCTAGCTAGAAACAAATGTATAATATGGGAAAAGTATTCAACCTCCATTCTCCATGTGGTGGCCTCGGTTACTGTATCTGTAGCAAGGCCAAGTTTACCAAGCCTCTGCCCCTTGAGGGTCCGGTCGATAAGTTGATGAATGCTAATGGTCTTAACCTTGTGCTCAGTATAGCGCTCGGTGACACGTTTCGGTGACACGTTTCTGCCTCAGTATTCCCGAAAAAGCTTGTATGAGGTTGTTGTGCCAGACGGGTCCCATATGGGTTATGTGGCAGCAATAATCATTGGGGTCAGACCTGGCCATGTGCTCCGTAACCGTCCCGCTCCTCTCATCATATATTACGTCACCCGAGGTGGTTACCCGAGCGTACCCCTCACGCGCTACCTTGGAGGCCAAGTAAACCTAGGTCTATAAATACAAAGGGATGCTCATCGAGAGAGGTATGCTATTCTTTCCTAAACCCTATACCTAACTTCCTCCCCTGAGATCTAACTTAACCATCGAAGGGTCACTGGGCTGTCCAAGCCCTAGTGACTTGTTGCAGGTAGAGAGTCAAGGGAGCGGAGCTGCGGAGGAGGGAACCTACCCTGAGCAGCGGTTAAGGTCTCAACAAACTGAATCCCTACACTCCATAACTTTTTTTTGTCTATTTCATTTTGTGTGTTTTGTTCGTTTTTTTAGAATTTTTGTTTGATTTTGCGTCGTATTTTTTGGATTAATTATCCATCTCGACAAGAGGAGTTTAACAAGTGGAGTACAAAATTATGTCCAAAAGCAAAAAAAAAAAAAAAGTTCACTAAAGATGAAAAATTACCAAATAGCTGTTTTTTCGTCTAAAGTATCGTCTTATATGAACTTTTTTCAACATTAGCCCATATTTTTATACTTTTTTATTCCTCTCGTCGAGATAAATGATTAACCTCAAAAACTACGACGAAAAGCTCAACAAAATGTAACAAAAGGTAAAAAAAAATTACCGAAAAAAGTTTACACACACACCGTTTCGAACTTTTAGGCTCATTTTACGAATTTGTGTGGCTCGTTTTGTTTTTGGGTATATGAACACTCTTTATGAATTTTGTGGTTCATTTTATTAATTTCGGTGGCTCGAGATATGAATTTGTGTTGGTTTGTTTTACTCTCTCCATCCTTTTTTTTAGAGTCCAGTATTCCATTTTGAGTTGTTCCTTAATAAGTGTCCATTTTGTGAAGTTAATAGATAAAAATTGGTACATTTTCTATTTTACCTCCAAAAGTAGATTTCATTTAAAAAAATTAGTGAGTAAAAATTTAATGATGATCGATATCTCCATAGAGGGTAAGTAGGAAAAATGAAGATAAAAGTTGATGTGAAAGGTGAAATATTGATAATATCTCCTTAATATATAAGTAGGAGTACTTACGTAACGCAGCTAGACACTTAAAATGAGATAGAGGGAGTACTAATTTTTGTGATTAATTACCTTTACAAATTTTTATGACGTTGTTTATGAATTTTCTTTGTAAAAAAAAAAAAACGGCACAAGGTCAGAAGACGGCTCGAAGTTGCGAGTTTTTGTTCTGTTGAATACAAATTTTTGAAGTGTTATTTATGATTTTTTTTTTTTTATCGGCAAAGTTAAATTTTATTAAAGGGGTTAGGGAAAAGGGATTCCAACCAAAAATTGGAAATACAACCAAGAGGGATAAAGCCCTCAACACCTAAGGGCCTAAAAGCCCAGATACAACATTAAAGCACACTCCTTATGGCCTAAAAAGCCTAAATATTACAATTAAGCACACACCCAAAGCAGCCCAAAACCTAACCCTAAAAATCTATATAATTTCAAAAGTAAACCAGAAACCGGCCGCACCACCACACTCCGCCAATCAACCACCAGCATCACCAGAACCAACAACCTCCAACCCACCACGGCCACCACAAGCCAACCCACGCCGATGATCAGAAACCAGAGAAGCAACCCAAAGAACCGGACGCGAGCCTCAACCAAAGCCGTTAGGCAAATACTGCGCCACCCAACAGTGAAACACAGGGAGAGGCAACGTCGACCAAGCTTCGATACTCCATCAGATCTCCACGCCGTTAGGCTACAACACCGGTTGTTGTCTAACATATTATATTATTACACACACATAAATACACACAAATTGTTTGGTATTCAATTACTTACTATTTTTTTGCGGCTGAAAATGTTAAGAGTACTACTACATACGGGTTTGGGATGTTTGCGTGCTAGCTTGCATTGTGTCTCTTAGATTGATCAGTTGTACGTCACTAGCTAGCTAGAATGAATTTTCCCTTCTTTTGGTTTCTTGGAACGCCAATACAGGTTAACAGGTGGGGGGTTGATGTTGATCGATTGCATGACCAACTACCTAATTTTTTATTGGTTTGAAGAAGAATTACGTACCCTCCTTGGTTTTGGTTGGGGAGTCTCCAAATCATTAATTAATTTATATATTGGAGAAATGGTTTTCTCTGTCTCAAATCAAATACTAGTACTATAAAAGGAGTTGCTACCTTCCTATATAGAGATCAATAATTAATGAATGAGATGGCTTAATTACCACTCATTGTCGATTTAATTTACATGCATGGGCTGGAATAAACTTTAATGTGGCTTAAACACTATAGCTTACGAAGAAGAAAGTCTTCTATATATGTGGGGGTTGGTAATCGGATAGGACCCCTTGTTGAGTTCTCTAGTTAACCTCTCATGTGAGTTGCGATCTAGTTCCATCCACCTTAGCCTGCATAGGTAGCACACCATTAGTGCCAAATTGGTCGGAGGCCAACTAAAAAGGCACTCCAACGATCTAGTACTGAGTATATGCTCAAGAGAGAGAAAGTATAGAACTAGGGTTTGAGAGCCAAGTAGAACGTCTCCTATTGGGGTTTATCATTGTACCTTATATAGACTCCTCTGACTTGCTCTCCAAGCTGGGTGCGCCTTGCAAGCTCGGTAACTGCCTTCGGTTGACGTCACACAAGTGACGTATTGAATAAGGTTGCAACTGTTCGCATGCATGACCTGTCATCACAAATTGGCTTGTGTCAGCTCATGTTGTAACCGTTTGGCTGACGTTAGTCAAAACGTATTGAGCAAGGCGGTTTAGGTGCACATGGAGCTGGCACCAATGAGTTGTCCGAAGTATGGTGTTCGAACCACCGAGACATGTATACACTTGTTGTTTAGTGATCAAGGGCTTGTTTGATAACCTAAATTCAGCACTTAATACTGAATCAATTAAGTAATAAGTGATTCAGTAGGTTTGATAACCATATTTTACATTGCTTAACAAATTAAGTACCACTTAAAATATAGGCCAAAAAGTTGAAAAAAATTAAGTAGCTTTGAGCTACTTAATTCTGGCTGAATTTTTGTGTACTTACATTCAGCCATCATATCACCACCACAACCACTCCCACCAACATCTCCATCACTCCACCACTACCACTACCACCACCACCACCACTCCATCACCACCACCACTACCTCCACTACTAACATTCCTCCTCCACCACATCACCACCACCAGCTCCACCACCACCACTTCCTCCACTACCACCACCACCACATCTCCACCACCAACACCTCCACCACCACCATACTTCCTCCACCACATCACCACCACCACTTCCTCCACCACCACAACCACCACCTCACCACCACCAGCTCCACCACCACCACCATTTCCTCCACTACCACCACCACCACCACATCATCAACACCTCCACCACTCCACCACCACCACCTCCACCACCACCATTCCTCCTCCACCACATCACCACCACCACCACTTCCTCCACTACCACCACCACCACCATCACCACTTCCTCCACTACCACCACCACCACCACCACCAGCTCCACCACTCCACCACTACCACCATCACCACCACCAGCTCCACCACTCCACCACAACCACCACCACTACCATCACTACACCACCACCACCACCGCTCCTACCACCACCTCCACCACCATCATCACAACCATCACCACCACCACTACTCGCACGACACCACCTCTCCTACTACCTCCACCACTCCACCACCACCACCACTCCACCACCATTGCCAAAAGCATATTGTGACCATTAGTAAATTAAGAGAGAATTAAAACAAAATTAATTCATCATTTTTTTAATTCAGTACTTAATATATTTATCAAATAGCTTTTCAGCTTAAAAATTTCAGCATTCAGTTTTCAGTACTTAATTTTTCAGCTTTCAGTTTTCAGTTTTATCAAACAGCCCCCAAGACACGCTCTATTTGAGCATCGTGATGCTCGAGCCTCAAGTACCAAACTACGGGACTTTGAAGATTATCCAGTTGAACCGGGTGAACGATGGGTAAGATTCAAACACTTGTGCCAGTTGGCCGAACCGTCATGTCCGAGCCATTGTGCCGAGCCAATATGACATTTTGTAGAAGATCGTGTTGCATGTGTCCCAAATGGGCGTGATATTATTTGAACCAAGTTGTTTGAGCCTCAGGACCCGAACAGCCGAGGATTAAGAACATCGACGTACTAGGAGGTCGGGACTGTCATTCTGGCCAAACGGCCCAAACTCTGATATTTCAGCCCACTACAAAGTAGTTTAATGAAATTAAGCTTGTTCTTCCCTGACCAGTGGTATAGTCAGGAAACTAATTCAAGAGTGTTAGAAAATAGTTTCAAGTACATTTTAACATTAGGTAGTTTGCCACTTGTTACACATTGTAATGTTTGAGAAAGGGAATTGATATTCACACTTTCTTTTTCCTTATCACACTCCTTTTTAAAAAAAATTAGTGTTGAAAGTTTTTTTTTTTTTTTTGCAAAAAGACAAAAAAGAAAGTGTGAATATTAAATTCCTTGAAGAAAATGCTTCAATTTGAACTCCAGCCAAGTAAATTACTTTAAATAGAACATGACCAGAAAGAGTGACAGAGCTAAAGTAGTGTAAACATTGATTTAAGGGACCAGAGGGTACAAAATGAAATTTTTAGAAGAGCTGCCACCTCAGACCTCAGTGAGAGTGAAGAGATGCAATTAATAATGCATGAGCTTACAAATACGTGGATCAAAACAAAAAAAAAAAGCTTACAAATACATGCACCGACACTCCACAATTATGAATGTACTCTAACAAAGACAAAGAAAGCTCACTACAGGGAGAATATATATATATAGTTTATTTAGGTGTCCACGGAACCACTCCGTGTGTGTGTGTATATATATATATTATATGTATATGGTGGTCCAATAATTACAAGATAGCATTATATATATATATATATATATATATATATATATATATAGAGAGAGAGAGAGAGAGAGAGTCCGGATCCAATAAGGGATCCCGCACGGTGCTACCGTGCGGGACTCCCCTTTCCCGATCGAATTGTGACTATCCGAGCCGCTCAAAGTGATCAGAACGTGATTTTAAGGGTACCCATGAGAAATAAGCAAAAAAATTGATCAGGAAGGGCTTGATCCGAACAGTTTTTTATTGAATGGTTCAGTAAAAAATTGCTCAGATCAAGCCCTTCACGCTCATTTTTATTACTGATTTCACGCGGGTACCCTTAAAATCACGTTCTGCACACTTTGAGCGGCTTGGATCATCGCAATTCGATCGGAAAAAGGGAATCCCGCACGGTAGCACCGTGCGGGATCCCTCATTGGATCCGGACATACACACATTTACACACACTTTATTGATCATTAATTATGAAAACCTGTTATGCTAACTACTCCACTATATATGCTCCTCCTCATTATCAGCCGTTAAGGAAAAACGGAATTTCATCCAAGGGCGCGCAAAAAATGGAGTAATGATCCAGCCAAGTGAACAATATATAAGTTTAATAGTATTAATATAATTTTGGTTTTTAAAGTTGATTCGTTGTAATTTAAACTCATTTTCCATTCGTTTAACTTTTCTACTGTGTTTGAAAATAGTAAAAAAAGAAAATTGACCAGAAAACAATAGAAAGAGTAAAAAGAAGTGAGAGTCCCATTTACTCATATTCTTGTATCACTTTTCGGCATGGAACACACTTTTGGGCATATCTTTGAAGATATATGTTGAATCCATAGGATAACAATGTCTACATCCAAACAACAGGGACCAATACCACCCTGAATGGTAGCCAAGATTGCGATGGGTTTACTCCCATGAGTCCCATCGGTTTTGGCTCTCACATGGTCATGGGTTCAAGGCATGCCGACGTTCCTTTGCTCCAGTTTGAATCTTGTGATCCGTCTAGGGTGGGGCAGTGCGCACCTATAAATTTCGGGTCTCCTTCGACAAGGCCTAGTGTGGGTCTGAAGGTCCTATGATCACGCCCAAGGAAAGGTTTCTACACCTATCCTCCCCTCACCCTTTAACTTGGGGGGGAGGAACAGGGACCAATCTCAAATAATGGTCGAACTAAGGCTCGAAAAGTGTAATTTATTCCAAGTTTATACTAATGAAATTCAAAAACACCATCTAGTTGAGATTAGGCCAGTGGGGTGTCGTTAGTTGAAGGATTTGGCGGGAGCGATAATTACCCGCGGCCACCTCCAACCACCGCTTCCACCACCACCACCAATCAATCAATCTTGGAATCGAAGCAACGAAAAAACCCATCTCTCTCACCAACCCACACAAAATCTAACCAATGCCCCTTCACATTCTACTTCACTCTACTACATGCATCTCTTTCCCTCTTCCAATGGAGGATTCGAGATTGAGGGTTTCTCGCCTGGGGTTGACAATTCTGATTGTTTTTTTGGGATTCACGGTCTCGGCCGCGCAAAATGGGGGCGGCGACAGTACTGGTGAGACGGCGGCTCGTTGCAATGCGGATCTCTCCACGTTTATCCCCCTGCCGTATAGTGATACGTCGAATATGGTGTGTAGGGCTGTTTGGAATACGTATGTTGTTCAGGTGAGTTTTTGTTCCCATCCTGTTATTTTTCTTGATTTGGATTAGTACATTTTCAGAATCATATGTGCACGCAATAATCCAGTACTAGGTAATTAATGTTGTTTACATTTGGACACACTCCGTAATTCAGGCATATTAGACTGGCGAGCGATGTGGGATAAAATCTAACATTCTCCCTCACGTGTAGCCCAATAGTATGTGGAGGTATGAATTTACGAGGGGAGAGAATTGACTCGGGCGAGGCCACCCAATAGGTAACTCTGATGTCATGTTAGAATAGAGAGAGAAAATATTGTATTTAATTGTATATCACAAGAATGAACAAGCCACCTATTTATACAGGAGGTGGAATGGAGAGAAAAGTTAAAAGGATTAATGACGGGATTACAATCAACGATATCATATCATCTCATATCATAGATTGATATTCGAACAAGTATGATAATGATATAGTTGCCAAAAAAAAGTATGATAATGAGAGGGAATATCAAAAGATAGTTTTCAGGATGTTTTATGGAATTCTGGAGGGACTTTTACCAAGGCAAAGGAAATTGATAGGGAAAGAGAATAAATAAAATTTGGATACTTCTTTCTATTCTCAATTCATGTCTTCCATTCTCTCCACGAATATATGTTATCCAATCCCAGCGTAAAACTCAGGAAGGCTTATTTGTTGCTGTTTTAAATTTCTATATTCAGATATTTTGATTAATAAAGATGACTGACTCTCTACTCTACCATTGGGCTATCACGGAAACTGACCGGAGAATGTTAATAAACCCCGACTGGCAAGTTACCATGTTTCACGGCTGAAAAAGCTCTTTACTGTTAAATTTCTTTTGTTTGTTTAGTGTTTCAACGAGTGTGTTGTGGATGGACCGGGGGGGGCCGCGCGTGTTGCGCACCTAGTGCACAGCACGGTAGATCTCAACCATCCAAAAGTGTTATAGATGGTCCAGATGGTGCACAACACAGTCCCCGCTTCCGTTGTGGATGCAAACAAATTTTTTGTTTGGTAACTGTACTTTTATGGACGCAAACATTGACCATACGCTGTTGTAGACTTGTAGCTAAATCTCCTGTTGTTGAATTTGAATACTTACTCGTGCAGTACTCCCAAACCAAAGACCATGTTGTGACCATTGTACTATCTGCTATATACACCACTGGATGGGTAGGGATGGCGTTTTCAAAAGATGGAATGATGCTTAATTCTAGTGCCATGGTGGGATGGATCAGTAAAGAAGGTCAACCACATATCAAACAGTATTATTTGAAGGGATTTGAGCAGAGGGATGTCGTACCAGATAAAGGTGATTTGCCACTATCTAATGTCCCAAAATTTGTTGTCCTTCGTGAAGCCACGATCTACATAGCTTTTCAGCTCAACTTTTCCGCTCCTCTTGGTCGTCAACCGGTTCTATTGGCATTTGGCACCAGATATCCCACAAAGCACCATCACCTATATCAACACGACGCCAAAACAAGCATGATATTCGATTTCTCTGCAGGTATCTTCGTGTCCTCGTAGTCTAGCTTAAGCAGATATCTGTTGTAGGCTGTGCATTCCTTTTTTCCAGCAATACTTGTTATTGGGTTGGATCAAGATTTCGAACACAAATCTACAGGTTAAAATAGTAGATTATGATAAAGTGAACTCAATGTTGTGAAGTATTCCCCCCTATTTCTTGTTGGTTTTCATTAGTGGTCCACATCAGATTCAGGTTTTTGCAGATACGGTGGCAACCACACACACAGGCATCTCCTTTCTGCATAAACCAAGAATACAACAAACAAAGAGGGTCTGCTAGGAAAAGTGAGAATGAACAAAATTGCTATCCAAGAATGATGGAGTGGATTAATTTGTGTCCCTTTATCGATCTCGGCTGGCAACGGATGTACAGGCTTTAATCAACAGTTTAGGTTATTCCCTAACAGGCTAACAGCTTTTGTGGCAATAGGTCTCTTACGAATGTGGAACCAGGAGCTATAGAATTTACAGCTGCACGTTTTATCAGGACTCTCACTCTGGCCAACTTCCTTGGGCTATTTTGACCTAGTGGCAGCTCTAACCTGTATGAGACTTTCACCTGATCCAAGTTGTCCTTTCTGTACTAGCCCTCGTAGTCATATTATGATTTTAGCACATATGCATAAAATGCTGTAATGTCAACCCCTAATTGTCTCGGGTCACCAAATGATACCATCTATGGCCAGTTACTGGAGAGGGAGACACTTCTTTTGAACAATCTAAGTGTTTTTCCTCTAGGTCCTTTACTTCCTCCTCCTATGACTCCCTAATTCCATACGATTGTTATTACCGTTTACCGGGGGGAAAAAAAAAACAGAAGCCAGCTAGATTTCTGAGGTTTGTGTTCTCCTTGGGATATATGTCGTTGCAGTTTTAGGACTGTGCTTTCTTTGAGGCCTTGTAAATTCTGAAACCTGTGGAATCTCACAAGATTTCTGAATTCATTTACCAACTGTCTTTGCTGCACTCTCGATCTTATATACCATTTAATTGTTCATCGACATATTGATTTGGTCGGTTCTTGAGTAGGTGTCTTCATTCTTGTTACCTTGTTAATTGTTCGTAGAATAGCTTTGGGGTAGGTTGCACCTAAACGGTATACTTTCTACTGCTTTTTCACTGAATTAAAGTGATAGACAAGCTATCCTAAGCTGCCTCATTTCATCAGGATTCAGTTCTTTAGTGATTTAATTTACACATAATGTGTTGTTCCAGGTTCTGTGTCTGTATCTTCTTCTGCTGCAGCTGATAAAATCAGTCAAACGAAGAGGACCCATGGGATACTGGGTTTGATTGGATGGGGTCTGCTTCTTCCTTACGGCGTGATTGCAGCAAGATACTTTAAGCACCATGATCCCCTGTGGTTTTACCTTCATGCTGGCATTCAGTTTGTGGGGTTTATACTAGGGCTTGCTGGTATCGTACTTGGAGTGTCACTCTATAACCAAATCCATGCCCAATTTCACACACACAGAGGCATCGGAATCTTTGTTCTTGTGCTTAGTGTTCTCCAGGTTTGTCCCTTACCTGATTCAACCTCGTCATTTATCCAACTTATTATGCACATTTCTGGCTAATCAATCTGTGAGCTATATTCTGTTTCTCAAACAAGAGAAGGAAAAAATTTGAGTGATTAGCCATCCTTTTTATGTTCAGTTCTATGCTTTTCATTTTGTAGTTTCTGTGAATAGCATAACCAGGCTAGATCTGAAGCTTGTCAATGTCTGCACGCCATGTTTGGTCTGCAGGAATATATGTAGTGAAAATTGTAAGATAATCGGAATAAGAAGCTAGAATTAGAATTCCATTCCAGCGTGCGAACCTGAGTAACATGACTGCGTGCACATTAAGGGCACAACTTCGGACATACCCTCTCACAACCAATAGGTCCGACACCAACAATGAGAGAGGTCTGTGCCATGTAGTGTCAGTATGGTGTGCATATATCTTTTCTCACCAAACATACCATAAGGGTTGTCTCTGGATTTTGGATTCGTTGAGGGATTTGCGGAGAAAAAAAATAACGCAAATAGAGGATAAACGCTTTCCTTCCCTTCCCCCTCCAAGATCACATCATAAATACAAGATCCAAACACATCCTATGAAACGATAGGGGGGAAGTCACTATTCCATGATCAGAGATTCACAAACGTATTGGCTTTGTTCTTAGGACTACCTTTTTTCCCTTGAATTTACATCATTTTTCTTTGATGACATATGATATACTCCATGCTAAATGGTAGGAAAGGATTTTTTTTGAACGGCGGTAGGAAAGGATTAAAGTTAACATTTTTTCATATACAGATCTTGGCATTCTTCGCATGGCCTGATAAAGACAGCAAGATCCGCAAGTATTGGAATTGGTATCACCACTGGATCGGAAGGATTGCCCTTTTGTTTGGAAATGTTAACATCATACTGGGAATTCAAATTGGTCATGCGGGGAATGAATGGAAGGTTGGTTATGGATTTCTTCTGGGTACAGTTTTTGTTGCAATTATTGTTTTAGAAGTTTTGTCCATGAAACGAAGGTCGAAGGAGACAGATACCCATCCAGCGTTTCAAATGAACTCACTTCAGTGAAGCCATCTTCAAGAAAAACCGATTAAGATTAAAGGTCTGCTCTCTCTCTCTCTCTCTCTCTCTCTCTCTCTCTCTCTCTCTCTCT
>BPLS01000297.1:389246-460562 GCA_019656275.1 Rhododendron kiyosumense
TCTACAGACTTGGTTCTTCAGTTTGGGACGAGATATTCTTTGTTCATATTAATTCTTTAAGGCTTTGTATGGTAATGGAGGTACCTTTATATTGGATTTATAAGAATTTCTGTTGACAGGCATTGTTTTTCGTCATCAACCCTGTTCTAGTCACACTTTCTTGGTAAAAAAGTGATATGCGAAGTGGCTATTGTTTGAGTTGTCTCACAAGTCACAACAAACAATAATGATGCACTTTTTGCCCAGTTCGTTGTTGCCGCAAACAAAAGAGCTAAAACTCATGATGGAAACTCAAGTTTCTATAAGAGAAATGAAGCCAAAATCCATCATGATATCACAGCTAATTTTGTAGAGAAGAAATGAAGTCCAAATAGTTTTTCTCTTAAAGAATAAAATGAAGCCTTCTCTTGAGCTAAATGTACTTTCTGCATCAACCAGTAACAGATCGAGGAAATATGCAACCATGATGCCAGAAACTCCAAGATCGTAGCGTCTTTTTTGCATGTTGTAGAGGAATCAAAGTTTGCCGGAGTGAGAGAAACAAAACCAAACAAGTAAATTTACCATACTTAGCAACAATGAAAATTTCCTTACCAAGCACTCACCATATAAATTTCACTTGAACTAAAGGAGAGAAGATATGTAACATCAATCTGTTATTTAGGGGTTTTGTAGGGTTCAGAGAAGTAAATCAAATCAAGTAGAACTCACTCACTTTTTTACGTAAAAGTTCACAACAGGCAATGAAAAAAGCCATAACGTATATAAAACTCTTGACCTCTTGTCCTCTTCTATCATCTAAGTAGAAGGCAAATGCGGGAGTCAAAGAAAAGGGACCAGGAAAAGTGTCAGATACATAACTTTGGTTCTGTAGCAAGAAAATCTGGGCCATTAAAAACAACAAACTCGTATTCCAAACCCATTTACCCCCGTGAAGAACATTATGGGACCCGGGCAGATGGAACTTCTCAGTGAATTGTTCTTGAAGTGCCAGAGACTCTCCAACAGGTGGTTGATCACAAATGGGATATTCAAGGATGGTAAAAATCAGCATACTACCACCTGAGCCTACTTTTCGGTGGTTACTTGGTTAGCTTCAATGCTTCAACATGTTAGAAATATGTTATCCCAAAATGTACATATTTCCTAATGCGGATTTACAACATATGACAGCAGACAAAGCATAAAAGTAAACCTGCATTAAGTGAATAGAAAGTAGGAAAGATTTGGCTTGTTAGACTGCTTACCTTCCAAGGTGACTCCTTGTGCACTTAGGCTCATCACCCTTGGCAGAAAGGATCCAGCGGCAGCAATAATCCCACCCCAGGTAATAAAATCACTTTCAGTACAGACCTGGTCTTCCGTAGGTAATTGCTCAAGCATAAATTATATGTGAGGCACAGTAAATTCACTTTCATATAACTCGCCACATTTCTTTAGGCTCTTTTGGTACTCCCTTCTCTCCAAGAGGCCACTGAATTTCCTAGCAACCAACAAGCAAACATAGTCCTTTTCATAGGCAACACATAAATTTGGATTTATGATGTAAATATGATTCACTTTTTAAGGACGGGGACTTTTTAAGGCAACACAAAATAGAGGCACCTTGTAGAATCATAGCATTAGTATAGTCAATCCATGAGACACAGAATCAGGGCCAACACTTAATTGTGCATCAATGGGATGAAATCAGTACAAAAAATGATTAACTGAGGCATCATATACTTGAGGCAACATTGCTTTTGGATCTACTATTTAAATTTGATCTAACTTCCAATTACAACATTAAACTGAGGCAACGTAAAATTGAGACAAGGAAGATTTTGGATCCAAACAAGGCCACACAAAATGAGGCATCGTATATCTTAGTTCCCTCGAGTAAAATTTGTTAAAATAACCGAAAGAATCTTTTACATGGTTGACAGCAGTCTTACCACTAATTATCACAAATTAGTGATCAGAAGCCTTTTACTAGGAGCTACAATTAAGGCCAGTACTCTATTAAACTACTACGAACCACGTCCTATTCCAAGCTATTAATACTTGTGCTTTCTTTTATGGTCTTTAATTCTCAACCTGCATATGCCGCCGATGGTCTGAGACCCACTAGGAACTACAGAGCTCTCAACCACATGGCCAGTAGTCTGCAGTCTGCACACCTACTAAGAGCCATTGAGTCGTTATCTCCTACACGAGCCAGTAGTCTTGTGAGTACTAGGAGCCAACATAGCTACGTGAATATGCTTTGCCCAGAAAAACCTTTAAGCCCACGTATATCATGAAAACTTCCTTTACCACAATATCAAAACTCAAAACTTCTTTCACCACAGGAAATGAGGATGAAGAACGACTGACCAATGCTCCAAGAAAACTCTTTATCAAATCTAATAAACTAGCAACACAAGCATCGTAGCAATGCTCACAGCATCGTTATGGAGCCTTAGAATGCTAGCACAACAAACATCACTCTTTCCAACAGGGAAACCAACATTAGCTTGGCAAAAATTTACTTTGGGGACCAACACGTCGAGCGCTTCAAATAGCTCAAAATATGTAATACTTGCATGTTATGAAGCTATTAAAATGGCGGAGATAAAACTCATGCTGCCATCGCAAAGACAATAAAGAGAGGATGACAGAAGCATAGGCTGCATAGCTAGTTAAGCATGCAGGTTAATCGTCTGCTACAGCATAACCCATAGCACCTGCTCGTCTAATAAGCTACTTATGGTGTTCTATAACATCTTGTTATAGGATAGAATGAAAATTCTTATGGTTCTATCATCTAATCAGCTCGCTTATGAAGAGAAGAATTTAGCACGAGGCCCACCAATCCATCTCAGAAATTCCAACATGAACATTGTAAGTTCTATTGGGATAGTAAGAGGAATATAATAACACAAACAAATCTAACCCTAGGGTCTAATTTGATTTAATTGTTTTTGCTTCTGGAAAACCTGAAGGGTCACGCAACTAGGTAAGTGGAAACATTGTTACGCAGTCCAGTAAGTGAATTTCTATCATTTTTCTTAGCGCATCCATTAGTGCAAATGTCTATTACAAAGAGGAAGAGAAGGTAAAATAACAGAGGATCAGCATGAAGGTTTGATCAATGCAGGAACCATGATGGCAATTGAGATATGATCGAAGAATGGGTTTCAGTGTTGGGAGATAACTAGGTTAGCATTCAATGCTAGAATGCAACCACGCCTTTAAAATCAACCCATCACCAAGCCAAAGCATGGTAGTTGCTATAGAAGAGGTTGCGAAAGTCTCAGTGTCAAAACTCAAACAAGGACAGGGGCCCTCTTCCTTCTTCCCATCTTTGTCCTATAACTCAATGCTGCCATCATCATATCATGCTCAGACCTTTTACTTTATTGCCATCATTTCCATTTCAACAACAAAAAGCTCATGAAACAAAAATAAGAAAAGCAAACAGAGAGTACTTTTTAACATAAAAGTAAATTAAAAGGAACTAAGCTACAGGTACTATAAGTAATATAGCACTTATTGCCAAAGCTAGTAGCAATACCTGAACAAATGCAAATCTATCCTAGTTTACAGACACCAGCAGATTATATGAGGAACCAAATTTAGTGGTAGCAATAAACAAAAACCGAAGTGCTTCCCATTATAAAACTTAATCTTTTGGAACCCGAAGACTGAGCTCATTGTTTCACGTTTAAATACACCAGAATAGTCTAACATCTAATATGATGCACTAATCTAGACGATTAATATGGAAAATTGTGAACTCAATAGGCATTATAAATGCAATACAATAAATCAACCATATACAAACGTGAGCACATGACCACTGGCAAGGTATTAAATAGTAAGATACTAAATAAACCATGTCTCTCCAGAGAATTCTTCTAATTCATCTCGCTCACAACAACATTCAAAACTAACTGGAAAGCTGAAAACGTCGTATATTTCATTGCACATCTGCTACTCGATAAGACTGATTACTTATCCATAATGCAAAGCTTGATTTACTACTAAAACTTTTGTACAGCAAATTTTGAACCCACATGGGCACAGATATTTGGGTATATGATATGGCAAACAAGGAGCAATGATTATTGAGGTTTTGAAGCCTCTACAAATCATGACACTCGAAAGTCGAGTTTTTAGCCCAATGGTTCAAGCCTTGAACTACTTGCATAAAACACTTCGTAAACCAAAGCAATGACACAAAATAGTGCAAAGTCCTCTTTGTTTCCCATCCATTACTGATAACCATGTAATCATGTCACACAATGTTAAATACGTCAAAATAACAAAATAAGGCCCCAAATCTGCATCTCTCAAAAGTCATGAAGATTGAGCTAAAAAGAAACGAAATTAGCAAATCAAATAGACAAAATAAGGCAAAACGTAAACAGCATCAATTAGAGCAGGTGACCGAAGAAAGGAGTCAACCCCGACCTGCTATATCGCACGTATAGCGGTAGAAAACCTAGATGCTAGAGATACGACGTGTATGCTTGTTCTACACTATTATACAGACCGTGTCATCTGATAATTTGAGAGGCAACAGGGAAGGGTTTACGGAAGGACGACGGTGGAAACTAAACGGCTTATTTATTTTTTTGGTCACCAAAGTATTAGTTTTGTCTCATTTTCGTCTCCAATTTAAACATTGAAGACATTTAGTCCCTAACGTATCAAATCTGTACCAATCAAGTCCCCAACGCTAACGCTGTTAGCTCCATCCGTCAAAATGAGGGACATTTTAGTCATTTCACCTACCCAATTTTTTGTCCAACAAAAACAAAAAAAAAAAAAAGGAAAAGGGAAAAGATGGCAGCCATGGCTCCCGCCGCCATGGTCGTCAACTGCCCCACCATCCTCCATTCCTCCTCCTCTCCTCTTTCCCCTCTCCTCTTCTCTTCTTTCTTATACCCCCTATGCAAAATTCTACCACCCACAAATGCAACAATCAATTTTAACAAAGCAACACGAAGTGGAAACTCATCTGCTGGTCAGAGATTTCTATCGATATTTCCCCACAAAAGGCATAAATTGATTGGAAGGCATCTACGAGCTTTCCGCCATGAGTTTTGTTGACGTTGGTCAAAAATTAACAAATGGAAAACTCATCCTCCAGCCGCCGGCACTCCCTCTTGATCAAGCAATGAAACTGGACCCAATCAAAGTGCAAACTGAGAAACGATGTCGTCGAGGTTGGATTTGGGGGAGTTTCGGTTGTGGCAGCGAAGGTCGACGGTGAAGAGGGATCTGTGGCTTGGCGGCGGGCCAGGAGGCCGGTTGCGGTGGGGGTTTTCAGTCGGGGTGGAAGGAGTTGGTCTGGCAAAACGGCGTCGCGGCGGAGGTTGTCGTGCGCCTGGGGATGGTCGGGGGAGGACGGTTGTTGTTCATTGCAAGGAGAGGAGGGAGGAATTGTGAAACCCTAGAGAGATTAATAAGTACAAAGAGAGTGGGGAAGAAGGCAAGGAGAGAGAGAGAGAGAGTGTGGAGTGAGAGACTTTGAGAGGAGGTGGATCGCGGGGGTAGGCGGCAGCCATGGCTGCCAGCTTCATTTTCCCCCCTTTTTTTGTTTTTTTTGTTTTTCCCGTTTATGTTGGACAAAAAACTTGGGAGCACTGCTTTTTCCCCCCCGACACACCCCCCCGGCCCCACCACCATTTTCCGGAACTACCGCCCCTCCCCCTCTCTCTCTCTCTCTCTCCCTTTTCTTTCTTTTTCTTTCTTTCTTTCTTTACCGATTTTGATTTTTTTTTTCTTTTTATTTCCAGTTTGGTTTTTGTTTTTTTTCATTTTATTTCCTTTTCTTTCTTTCCGGTTTGAATTTTTTTTTCTCTTTAATAATGGGTTCAAGTCTAATTCTAGGCTTTATACAGTAATTGTGAGAAAAAAAAGTGTTTCAATTGATCATATTTATCCGACTGTTTTATTCTTCTTTTTTTTCCTTTATAGATTAAAAAATATAATTACGAAAATAAGTGTTCCAAATTTCAATTCGTTTGAATGGGTGAGAAGATTTTATTTTTCTGATTATTTAATTCTAAAAGGGTCATAATTAAATTTTGACTATAGGACTCTCGTTGATTAGCCCTAAGAAAGTCGTAGAATCAAATATCTCTTAGGACTAACCAACGAGAGCTCTAGAGTCAAAATTTAATTATGACCCTTTAGAATTAAATAATCAAAAAAATAAAATCTTCTCACCCATTCAAACGAATTGAAATTTGGAACACTTAATTTTTCAACCTTTAGTTTATATATTAAAAAAATGGTTAAAAAATTAAGTGCTCCAAATTTCAATCCGTTTGAACCGATAGAAAGATTTTATTTTTCTGATTATTTAATTCTAAAGGGTCATAATTAAATTTTGACTCTAGGGCTCTCGTTGGTTAGTCCTAAGAGATATTTGATTCTACGACTTTCTTAGGGCTAATCAACGAGAGTCCTATAGTCAAAATTTAATTATGACCCTTTAGAATTAAATAATCAAAAAAATAAAATCTTCTCACCCATTCAAACGGATTGAAATTTGGAACACTTATTTTTTTAACCATTTTTTTAATATATTAACCATAAGAAATTCGTAAAACCAAATATCTTAGGACTAACTAACGAGAGTTCTAGAGTCAAAGTTTAACTATGATCATTTTGGATAAAATGATTAGAAAACTAAGACTCATTATTTAGTTTCAGGATTCTTTTAGGGTGTTCATTGAAAAGTCTTGGAGCTAAAAATTTATTACGACCATTTAGGATGAAATGATCAAAAAAATAATATCTTTGCAATAGTTCAAACGTATTGCAAATTGAAACACTTATTTTCGTAACTATATTTTTTACTCTATAAAGGACAAAAAAAGAAAAAGAAAACTGTCGGATAAACATGATCAATTAAAATATTTTTTTTCTCTCAATTACTTTACAAAGCCTAGAATTAGATTTGAACCTATTATTAAAGAGAAAAAAAAATCAAACTGGAAAAAGAAAAAGAAATAAAATGAAAAAAAAAAACACAAACTGGAAAGAAAAGGAAAGAGAGAGAGAGAGAGAGAGAGGCGGGGGCAGTTTCGGAAAAATGAGGTGGGACCCGGGAGGGGTGTGTGTCGGGGGGGGATTAGCAATTTACAAAACTTGGGGGTGGATGAAATGACAAAAAAGCCCCTCATTTTGGCGGATGGAGCTGACGATGTTAGCGTTGGGGACTTGATTGGTACAAATTTGATACGTTGGGGACTAAATGCCTTTAATGTTTAAATTGGGGACGAAAATGAGACAAAACTAATACTTTGAGAACTAAAAAAGTAAATAAGCCGAAACTAAACCCTAAAAATGCTGTGTGAACTGCTGATTAGGCCCAAATTGGAGCAATTCCAAATTTGAGCCCAGCCCCTAAACTTAAAGGGAAATCAATATTTATGGATCATGAATTTAAAGAAAAAAATCAACCCACAAAAATCATAGAACCAAACCAATTTAAACTATTAAATTGTTCGATTTCGGTTTTAAATCACGGTTTGTTTTGAACTAAGCTACTTAAAAAGTTAGAGTAATTAGTCTTGTGTAGCAAAGGAATTATAGGAATTGGAATTGATTTTCATGCATAAAAGTCTAGAGAAAATTAGGAATTAGGCCGTAAAAATTGACTATCTCATGTGCTTTTGTTTATACTAAATTAATAATTATAATCATAAGAAATTAGAAATATATTGTTATATATAGAAGTTTAGCCCAAATTACCTTGGCAATGAAGGAAAACTGAATATTGCAATGGATTTAACAGAATCAATAAATTAGAAAAGTAGTTGACTAAGATTCTCATATTTATTTGGTGAATCATAATCAATATATATATATATATGTAACTATAAATATATGTGTACAAGGCGATTTCGGAAATAACTAATTAGACAAAAAAATACCTTATAGTTTTCGATCAAATTTTAATGATTCAAGTCGTTCAATGTGATCAAAATATGATTTTAAGGGTACCTGCAAGAAATTAGCAAAAAAAATGACCGGAAAATGTTTGATTTGAGCAGTTTTTAACTTAGATTTAATAAACGGTTAAATTAAAAACTGCTTAAAATAAGCACTTCTTGATCATATGTTTTGCTAATTTCTTGAGGGCACCCTTAAAATCACATTCTGCACACATTGAATGGTTTGAATCATAAAAATTTGATCGGCAACTATGAGATTGAGATTTGGGGTGTATTTTATTTTTTTTTTTTTGTCCCTTGAACCGCCCCAATGTACGTATTATACAGTTCGGATCAGTTTGGAACCATAACCGTGAATCCACAAACCAAATCACATAATGCGGTTTCTAATTTTTTTAAACCATAACCAAACCATACTACAAAAAACTCGAACCAAACCTATCGGTTTGGATTGAATTTGCGGTTTGATGAATTTTTTATTCACTCCTAATTCCAACCTATTATTTCATAAAAAAATTATAACGCCCCAAATTTTGGAAACGTTAAATAAACATTTTTATTGAAAACTTAAATAGAATTTAGCTCATTAGTACAACATAATTCTCACAAGAGTATAATTATTCAACAAATGGAGGGAAACTAAGGTTCATATCTACTGTTCCATCTGCTCCTATATTCTAGCCAGCTCCTCGGCTCCAAAAGCCTCCAAAGTGTAGAGCTCATCCTGCTAATCTACAAAATCTGACACATTATACCAACGTTGCCCCAGTACAATATGTCAGGATTACAACAGTAACACCTTAAGCTACAAAAGCTCATTAAAATAATCTCATATCTGCTAACCCATAATTTCTAATCATAGGACATAGTAGCAACATACTATAGTAGTTAAATATTCCGCGATAACGTGTCAATAATACATGTGCATTCAACAACTTCCAATTCAGAGATGAACAATAACACATTCACATTCATTATTCAACTAGCGTCAGTGTTCATGTAATTAGAGTTTCTCCTACGCAATATTCGCAATATTTTCATAGACAGTGTCAGTATCTTGTTTCTGTTCACCATTTTTAGTAATTCTGACTGCATTCAGAATTTCGGAACGTTGGTTTGCAGTCAAAATATTGTCCCACCAGCCTTTAATCATACCAGTAAAGCCAACTGTTATCCAACCAACAACCTCTTTATCCTCATTCTTATTATTAACACAAATAGTACTGTACATCATCATTTGATGTACTACAGCAAAAATTTGATATTTAGTCATTCATCTATGTTCCATTCATAAAGATTAAAAAAATCCAAAATGTGGGACTCGAAAACATGTAAGAAAAACTATGAAATTGGATGTTTAATGCAATCTCTGTAGTATATATGTAGCTGAGCTGTAATACATTACTTTTTAAAAAAAATAATTGAAGCCGTTCTCATTATTCCTGTTAATCTTTGTAACAATTTCAATAATTAATAAAAAATTGCGTACCATACATTACTTTTTACATGGTCATTGCTAATCAATTTAATGATATAGGGCTCAAAGCCAAGTAAAAAAAACTATGAAATTTGGTGCTTAATGCAGTCTTTGTAGTATACTTGGCATTGCTAATCAATTTAATGATGTGGGACTCAAAGCCGGGTAAGAAAAGCGATAAATTTGGTGATTAATGCGGTCTCTGTAGCTATAATACATTACGATTTATGTGGTCATTGCCAATCGAGTTAATGATGTGGAACTCAAAGCCATGTGAGAAAGTGTCTGTAACAACCTTGATTTTTGGTAAATAAAAAATTTCGTTAAATATTTGAATATTTTATTTAAATTACTTGGATTTACTTTTAAAATTTACTTTTAAACTTTAATAATCGGTCATAATTAGATTTGAGACTTATAAAATTATATCTTTTTGCACCGGACAATTTAGTTCTTTTTTTTAAAAACAAGTATGCTTGTAGAAGCACTTGTATATTTTCCTAGTAAGTTAAATAAAATCTTTAAATTATATTTTTTGGCTAGAAATCCTACTTTGCAAGTAGAATTAATTACCAACCGATTAGTTAGAAAAACCTAACTAGGTGAACCTTTTCCATCCTCTTTGAACCTTATGAACCTTTTAGACCTAGAAAAGTAATCATTATACTTACATGCCTAGTCAATTCTTGACTTTATTGCTCATCATTACTTCTTCCAAGAATATTTCTTCTCATTATTTCCTCTTTAACCATTGGGCAATAGTTTGTAGGGTAATTTTTATCCCTTGGATAATGGAAACTAGACTTGCCAATGTGTAATCATTATACTTCATATCTAAGTCATTTTAACCTTAGTTTTCATCAATATTCCTTTACCCATTGGATAATAAATGTTAGGAAATCTTTGTCCATTGGATAATGGAAGCTAGATTTGCCAATGTGTATATATATTTGACAAGACAACTCATGAACCAAAGGAAGTAATCATTGCATTTGCATGACTTGTCATTTCAAGACCTTACTTCTTCTATTAACTTTCTACCCATTGGACAATAACTACTAGAAATTTTTTTATCTTTTGGGTAATAGAAATAAGTTTTGCCAAAAAAATCCAAGTAGTAAACCTAGATTTGACTGAACAAGTCAAAACCAAATCCCATCATATTGCTTCCAAAAGAAATAAACATATTTTCTTTTGAACTGTCACATGAAAGCCCATAACTCTCACTGTTTTCCTAAACCTAATAAGCTAGACCTATTAGGACTACTTGGTGTGTGTGTGTGTGTGTGTGTGTGTATATATATATATATATAGGCATATTTATTTAAATTGTACTAGAGAGAGAGAGAGAGAGGGAGAGAGAGAGAGGCCGAGAGTGAGAGGGCGAGGTGGAGTGTGTGCATGTGTTTTGGTACACTTACACAAGCTAAACCTTCTAGCCACCATCACACTCAACCTAAGTACAACTTGACAACCCATTTCTAAACTTTGTTTTGTTCTTTCTTGCAAATAAGTCATTCTAGGACAAGACCAGACCAAAAACTCTTCATGATTTGTCACTCCAAGGCCATACCTATCATAATTGCCCCTTTACCCATTGGACAATAATTGCTAGGGAAATATTTATCCCTTAGATAATAGAAGTTAGCCTTGCCAATGGGAGTCAAGATTTTTGCTATAAATAGAACTCTTATCCAAATTTGAGCATGATTACTAATAGAGAGTTGGATAATCTTGCTAGTTTACTTTTAAGATTACAATGAATGATTTATGATCACTTACGTGGAAAGTTTTACCGCGGAATCTATGCATGAAAACAAGACACGAAAATTTAGAAAGTTAGAGACATGACACCTAGGGTGTGTTAATGACAAGACATGTTTTGAAACCGCAATGTGGCCAGACTTGGTAGTCCATTGTGTGTATAGAAACCGGCGGTGTGGCCGGACTTGGTAGCCCATCGTGTGGATTGCGAAAACCGCAATATGGCCGGACTTGGTAACCCATTGTATGAATGGAAAATCGCGATGTGGCCAGACTTGGTAGCCCATCGTGTGGATTGCGAAAACCGTAATGTGGCCGAATTTGGTAGCCCATTGTGAAGATTGTCAATGGGGCCGGACGTGGTAGCCTCATTGGTAATATGACTTGGTTATCTGCGGAGAGGAGCCAATGCAAAGTTTTGTGTGCCAATGGAAATCTGGCGTGGCGGAACCATTATGAGGATACTCTGGAGACTGGCGCGGCGGAACCGAGGTTAAGTGTGTTAAAACAATTTTGGAAATATTGTTTTAGTAAGTGATAAATGGAGACACGATCCACGACGAGTCGCGTAGAAGAAACTTATAAAATCATGGACACCAATGTTAGTTTGAATAATGAATGTGGATGTGTTATTGGTAATTGTTTCGTTAATATTAGGGGAAATTACAGTAACCCCCCTTTAACTACCACTTAGCCACACATTGCCCCCTTTAACTATAAAATTCAACACTTAACCCCCTTTAACTACCATTTTGCTGAAATCGTGAGCATGCCGTTAACAGAAGTGTTGGATTTACCTTATTACCTCTTCTCTTTTGCAATGACCAAATGTATAGCTAGGGTTTTGTAGTACATATACATATCTATAGATTCTATACCTTTTTCTTTTGCACTTCATGTACATATACAATAAGGATTACCAGTGTTGGAAACCATAAACGCGAATTTCACAAACATGAAGAAATCAGCTGTGATAGACTACAATGGTGTCATCAACCTGTGTTCTAATTTGACAGCTAAGGTTTATGAAATTAGGGTTAAGGCGAAAAGGGAAAGTGGGGGATTTATGAGGGAAATGAAAGGGGATTTGGAGGAATGTGAGGAGGAGAGCACATGCTGACGGTCCCACTGCTGGTGAGGATCATACTGAAGGTGTCGGATCCGGCAACGGAGTACGCGGCCGGGGCGCTGGTGTCACTATGCTCAGCGGCAGAGGGGTGCCAGAGGGAGGCGGTGGCGGTGGGCATGTTGACTCAGTTGCTTTTGTTGGTTCAGAGCGAGTGCATAGAGAGAGCCAAGCGGAAGGCACAACTGATGTTGAAAGCCCGTACTTGCCCGCCAAATCGAGTCACCAAAATCGCCCATTGCCGTTCGGCCAAACCCATCAGTCTTCCAACAAAGGCCATATCGATAACCAAGGTAAATTGGAAACAGAAAACGTCCGACAGAAGATCGGAAGTGGAGAAGGGAAGAGAGAGGGGGACGAGAAGAGGGACCGGTTCTTCAATCAACTCAAGCCGCCAGATCACCCATTCTCCGTTAAGCCTAAGACCGGAGTTACCCAACGATAACGCCGGCGTCTGATCAAGAAGCAGGGGAAGATCAAAAACAAAACAGAAAACGCATAAGAGAAAGGAAATAGGAGAGGAAGAAAGGAAAGAGGAGAAGAGAGAGAGAGAGAGAGAGAGAGAGAGAGAGAGAGAGAGAGAGAACCTGCAATTGTAATTTAGAGAGAGATGGGTTTTTTTTTTCATATGAAAGGGGACATGAGGGCAAGGTAGTCAATTGTCTGGGTTCCATCCAAATAATTAACAGATTGTTAACGGCATCCTCACGATTTCAGCAAAATGGTAGTTAAAGGGGGTTAAGTGTTGGATTTAATAATTAAAGGAGGCAATGTGTGGCCGGGTGGTAGTTAAAGGAGGGTTACTGAAATTTTCCCTTAATATTATGATCTAATAATTGTAATTTACTGGTTAGTAGGTATGAATTATTCTATTGAGCTTTCATAGCTCATGGTGTTACATTCAGTAACCCTAATATATTATACTGGTGGCGACACTGGTATAATGTGTCAGATTTTGTAAATGATCAAGGTAAGCTGTACACCTTTGAGGCCTTTGGAGCTGAAGAGTTGGCTAGGATGGAGGAGCAGACAGAGGTGTATTTAGGAACCCTTGTTTCCCTCCCTTTGTAATGAAAGTACTCTTATGGAGGTTGTGATGTAATAATGAGCCAGACTCTATTTTGAAGTTCCAATAAAATTGCCTAATTAACGTTCCCAAAATTCAAGGCGTTACAGAGTCGTTCTACTTACACAATATATATATATTTTTTTTTTTTTTGCACAGATTGCACATAGGTCCTTTGTGGGGCCAACTTAGGTGTCCCAAAAAATAATTCAAGCTATGCACTAATTTAAAATATATTTTTTCAATTGACTCGGTTAAAAATCATTGCAGTCGGATAACTTAAAGTGCTTCATCAAATTATTTGAATTTTCATTCAAAATTTTGGATTAGAATTATGAATGAAGAGTTGTAAGATTAGATTATGCACATAAAGTAATCAATTGAGTTGATTTCTTACAGGATTGCTTGGAAATATATTAAAATAAATAAATAGCTCAGATAATTTGAATAGGATTCAGGAGTGGGCCCCCAAAAACTGATGAATTTTGGTCTTTTTGTGCCATATTTGTAGCTGAGGTAATAAATTAGTTTTATTCTGTTGGAATATATAATTATAGATTTAGTTTTTTTAAAAGCATGGTTTGACTTTAAATCAATTTTGCAGTGCTTTAATTTGTAATTATACTTTAATAATTTATGGACCCTCAATGTAAATTTCCACTTGTAAAACAAACTATTCAAACATGACAAAGGTTTTGTAGTATTTTTTTTTTCTTCATATTTTTGCAGTTTTGCATAATTAGAATATACCTAACCATTATATGTAAAAAGTAGGGTTGCTCAAAAAATCCGGTGAACCGTGAAACCGGTCCAGACCGAACCGATCCATACCTTTTAGATTTTGTCCGTGGATTAATGGTCCGGACACGGATTAAAAAATTAGAAAACTGTGACTCGTGGTTCAGTCCACAGATTTTTATTACGAAACCGTGAATTAACCGAACCGGATCGTGAGATATTTATTTTATATAAATAATATATATGTGTGTATTTATATAATAAATTTTTAGTAATGTTAACACTTTTTTCCACCAATTTTAGTATTTTATCTTAATAATGGGATATAGTGTAGATGTATATAAAATATAGGGAGTAAATCATAGTTTTTTCGTAAAAATTACAGGTAACCTTAGTTGAGTTTCAGTAGTTCGTCTCTTTTTCGGTTCTTTTATGTTATGTAATATACTATGATGATACAATCCTACTAGTGTTTTAGATTCTTTTGAATTTGATTTTTGAAGTAAACCTTTGGTAGTTTATGTAACAAGTACTTTCTGGTGGTGTTAAACTTAATTCTGAATGTAATATTCATTCCTTTTATTGTGGGATGTATGTTTGAGCTTTATTTTTGCTAAAATCCGTGGACAAAATCGTAACCGATCCGCGAGTCACGGATCGGATTGGAGTAGGACCGTAGGATTTTTGGTCCGGACATGAATTTCATTTTGTAAAAACCATGACTAGCGGTTCGGTCCTCGGATTCCTAGAAATCCGAAGCGAACCAGACTGCGAGCAGCCCTAGTAAAAAGTGATACATTTATGAGCTTACTTTAGGGTGAAATTAGCGTTTTATATGTTTCGGTTCAATCAATGAAATTAGGGTTTTGATGCATAGTTTCTGTTTGTAACAACCCGATTTTTCGGGAGCAAAATAAAATACTTTCTTGGAGAAAATTTTACTAAATAAATATAATTTTTCAAAATAAAAGTTTAACTATTACAAACTCAAGAAAATTTACTGATTCAAAATAAATTAACTTCAGAGTTGACTCTAGGCTTGACACGAATTCCGAGCATACTCGATCTCCGTTCCTGATATTTTTTCTGCGTCGAACTGCACCATCATTGAATCCGCTCCATTGAATCCTGCGCCCTTTGGCAAATTGATCGCCGAAGCAAACGATTTGCCAAGATACAGACGTATCCATGAGTGATAAATCACCCAGTAGAATAATCCAACCCAATCACCCCTTTTACTTTACAGCTAGCAAAACAACAGGATAATAGTAATGCGAAAAAGTAAAACAGAGCTTTTTCCACATAAACTAGTTTATTACTATCCATTAGCTTAATGTGTAATCTAAGATCTCCTCCGCGGGATCTTTCCTCCTCAACCGCTAGCCATGCTCGGTCCCATGAGGTCATTTCCTTTTGCTGTCGCAGATACACCTAAGTTATATACCTAGTGTGCATCCTAATAACTACAACAAAGGGTAAGCTTATCATGCCTGAATCAAAACTAGGGTTCGCCTATCTTATATACCATTTTACAATCATCACAACCATCACTGGACTCCTGCCAGTATCAATTCATCACTGGACTCCCGCCAGTTTCAAATCATCACATCCAACTCATCACATCTCAAAATTCCGCCTGAAGGCAATCTAAAAATTAAACTTTCCAATTTATTCATTACCTAGCATCGTTTAGGTGAATTCTATTCGCATACCACCCCATGTCTCTAGGGTCCAATTTAGCATATAAATCAAGAGTCAGAGCAATAATCGCAATGATAATTAGAATAATTAATAAGCATAGAAATCACTTAACTTTTTATGAATGGGCCGTTGCCCTTAATCTTGTATGGCCAATAAGTAAATATTACTAACGGAAATCTTTATTAATAAATAAATTTAATTTTGTACAATTACTAGCAAGTCTAGGCTTGTTTTAGTGTCTTTGTAAATAACTTTTTTATAATACTAATATAGTAGATAGGGGTCGAATAATACTTTTCATTATAATGACATTATCTTTTCTTTTCTTTTTTGTGTTACAATATCCATTTTATATCTAAGTTGCAGAAATAAAAGTAAAACAATTACTACTATCGAGCGCTTTTATACAATTAAGACATTTAATAAAATATATTTAACAAGACAAAATGTTTTTATTGCTAAAGCATAGACTTTAGTAACTCAGGGGCTTTTAATCATAATATGTTATGAGTTCTTAAGGACCAAAATCAATACTCTAGATAAGCTAATCGTTGTCTCATTTTTTTAAAACTTCCAGCGGTCATGAACGAACCCCAAAAACGTGATACGATATCCATTTAATATCTAAGTTGCAGAAATAAAAGTAAAACAATTACTACTATCAAGCGCTTTTATACAATTAAGACATTTAATAAAATATATTTAACAAAACAAAACATTTTATTGCTAAAGCATAGACTTTAGTAACTTAGGGGCTTAATCATAATATGTTATGAGGACCAAAATCAATACCCTAGATAAGCTAATTGTTGTCTCATTTTTTTAAAACTTTCAGCGGTCATGAACAATCCCCAAAAACGTGAACACTGTTCACGCCTATGAACAGTGAATGATGGATCTTCCAAAAAACTAGGTTTCATTCGTTTGATTCCAATTTCGATTCTTTTCGATTCTAATCATAAAAACTAACAACTTAGTACATTAATATACTTAGGGTGATGGTAGGATAGAGATTAATCTACCTTCAATCCGGACAAAGCGATTCAGTGGAGTCCGGTGGATTTTCGTTTGGCAGCGAAAAATCGATATTCTAGCAGCAACTTTGGACTGGAATAACTTGACCAAACCTTTTCCGTTTTGGACGATTCTTGTATCTAACGCGAAGATCTTGAAACTCTCTACAACTTTCGTGAAGAAATCTAAGCCCGAAAACCACTCTAAGTAGGAGAAAATTGGAAGTTTAGAAGGGTCGCTAAATCTGTCTGGAAATCAGAATCCGAGAATTTTACCTAACTTTGAATGGCGATAACTCTATCAATTCTTGACCGTTTTGGGCTATTCTTGGGTTGAAATCGAAGCTCTCGACGCTCTCTACAACATTCGTGAAGAAACTCAGGCCTAAAAACGTCATCAACTAGGAGGAAACAGGCCGTGAATAGAGGTACGTGATATGGACGAAAATTGAGTTTATGGGATAAAATTATGTAACTTGAGTGGTTCCACTTTTTCAAAAAGTGTCTTGTTCTCTTTAGAATTTAAAAAGCATTTTTCAAAAAATTCCCCCTAGATTTCCCCTACTCCCAACTTTTCTCTCTCTATCTCTCCACTTATTACCCCTACTATTTTTTAAAAAAAATTTCAAACACTAAACCAAACAAAAGCATGACTTTTTGAAAAAGAAGGTAAATTTCAAGGTAAAAAATCATGTGTTTATGTAAATAATTTTTCTACCAATATGGATATTGTTTGATAGATCTTATTGAGATCTTTTAAACGGTGCAAAAAAAATTGAAAAATTATTTTTCATTTTCATTATATTTGAATTTGAAATTACCTTCTTTTTAAAAAAGAAGGTTTTTGAAAAAAACGGAACGGAGCCTCACATCTCTTTGTCAGCCGAAAAGGATGGGGAGATGGATTTGGTTTTGTAGGAGACGTAGAGTAATATAGGAGGAGTAGTAGAGAAAAATGGGAGAGTGTAATGATATGGAGATTAGAGAGATATATAGTTTAGGAAGAGTTTGAAGGGAAGTGGATAAATGAAAAGATAAAGATAGAGGGAGAGATTGGTGAGAGATGGGTAACCCAATCCCATAAATTGTGGGATGGTTAATAGTATAAATTATATAGATAAATTTGTACACACATTTATAGTTACAAGTTGAATTAAAATTTTGCTAAACTAATTTTAGTCACGAAAAATTAATCTAGGTTTTTGGTTTAATCTAATTATACTTTAAAATAGTTAATCGATTACTATAGACTATTTGATTAAAAATAATTTCTTTATTTGAAAAAAATAGAGCAAAAATTCAGGTCGTTACACTGTTGGCTGAGAAGATGACTTATACTTGGAGGGCGAAATTCAAATATAATCGACAATGGTTGTCAATACACACCCCTTATTTGGGTGTGTATCATATGCACCCCCTAAAATATTATGAATTATAGAAAAAATGTTACGAATTGTATTGCTAAAAAGTTACGAATCGTATAAAGGTTACGAGATACATCGAAATGCTATGAATCATAATAAAAATGTTACGAATCGTACTACTAAAAAGTTATGAATTCTAGAATAAAAATTACGAAATATACTAAAAGTAGTGCTAACTTGTGCCTACGGCACTACGCATCTAGGTTGGAAGGAGATGGCAATAGTGTGATTTAGGTAAAAACCATGGGCACTTAACCGGGAAGTGAGAGGATGCACTACAGCTTTTGGATCAAATGAATATAAGCCGTTCCAACAACTTGTTCCAACACCTTTCTATTTTATAATAGAGACTAGTGCTTATCCGTGCCTACGGCACTACTCATTCCGATTGGAATTGATTTGTATCCTTCCGCTAGATTCGAACCATGAGCAAACGCTAGAGAGGGGCGAGGGGGTCTCAATTGTGGAGAACTTGAAAGGCGGGTCAGTGTCGTTGTGAGTGGTGGAGAAAAAGGCGAATGAGAAGAAGAAAGATGGTTGGGTGAGGTATTATTTGTGTGGGATTAGAGAGAGAGGTTGGACAATTGGGAAAGTCTTCAATACACACCCCTTTAAAGTGTGTACCATATGCACCTATTGTATGGTTCGTATTGTGCCACCTCATGAAAAATTACTTGTAGGACCGGTCATTCATAACATTTTATTTCGTATCGTAACTTTTATACTAAAAATTCGTAACTTTTCATCAATATGATTCGTAACTTTTTAACAATAAATTCATAACATTTTGGGAATCATAACATTTTAATGTGTTTCAATGAGGGTGCATATGATACACCCCAAATAAGAGGTGTGTATTGTAGCACTTCCCTGGACAATTTAATGAAACGAAAGAGGCTAGACAATTTAATAAAAGGGAAATTTCATCTCAACCATTGGATCAATTCAATCTCAACCATTGCAACAATTTGTCCCCACGCCATTGTGTTTTATAATAGAGATGTTATGAATGAACAATAAAATAGGTGCATATGGTACACAATTTTAAAGGGTGTGTATTGTAGTCTTTCTCAAGATCTTAACACAACTCACACCTATTACTCCACTCCTTGTCGTTTTTTTATTCAAAAGTGACAAAATGATTTATTTAGAAATAGAGTGACTACAATAAAATTGGTACCGACTCCATTTCGCTAACTAAAATAAATAATGCTTTTTTCAAAATTAAATCTGGTATAATAAGAGAGAATAATCTGTCTCATAAAATAAGAAATAAATCCTTAAAAATTAAAAAAACTTGGCCGAAGAGATAGTTGAGGCTATAGAACCGTTTAGGGAAGAAAGAAGAAAGAGGAAACGAAAAAGACACGGAAGCTTCCAAACGAAGCCGTTGCCATAAAATTGGAGTTACAGTTGGGAAATGATGCCCCCAGCCCAGATTGACGACATGAACTTGGTTTGGCCACAAGTTCTCTTATAACGACCAATGGTAGCACGGAACCCTCCATACCCCCTCTCCTCGACCCCCGAGCCCAATTCCTTCGTCTCCCTCGCATTTTTCAGTCGCCGTTCGAATTTCGCAGCAAATCTTCGAGCCAAAACCCTTCCCAAATCAAATCACTCCAAAAGGTCGATTACAAAAATCAAACTTCTTTACTCATTTTAATTAATATATATAACCCAAAAAACCCCACTTTATACACATGTACAGATAAATACACTCCAAGCATATTTCACTATAAATTACCAATTCCTCGTCTCCGACGAACAGATCTCTCTCTCTCTCTCTCTCTCTCTCTCTAACACACACACGCTACAGCTTTCAGTTTTGAATTTCTCTACGTCGTCGATTGCTTTGCTTTTTCCTCGGACAATTCGTTATCGAACGACGAGATTGAATTCTCTGCGGTTCGGTTCGTCGAGGAACAGATTCGTCCAGTGATTGCTGAATATCCTCGGCTTAAACAGTTTCGTCAGGCGATTAGGGTTTCGTTGAAATTGCTTTGCATTAGGTTAGGTATCCAGATTGGAGCGGCACAGGATAATTTTTGGCTAAAATTCGGAAAAAAAGGTTTCAGCTTGGTGGAGTCTTGGATTGAATCGAACTTTCGGGGGTGAAACTAGGGTTTTATGTGTTCCGGTTCAGTCGACGAAATTAGGGTTTTTTGATGGTCAGTTTTCGTCGGCTGAGGAGATGACTTATACTCGGCGGAACAAGGCCGCGGGGAAGGGCATTGATTTCTCGGGAGAAGTTGAGGAAGAGGAAGAGGAGGAGGAGGTGTGCTCCTTGAAGCCGAAGAGGCAGAAGACGAATGATGGGTATTACAACGTACCCATAAGGAGCTTCGATCAGATACGCTGCGGCGTTGGCAACTGCGACCTCGTGGATTCTCGAGTATCCTATTTCGACGGTGAAATTGGTTTGGATACGAAGATCCGTAGTGGTCGGGTTGTAGTGAATCCGAACACAGAAGGTGATCGTCCTCCACTGTTTAAATCGGCGCGAGGACGTGTTCAGGTACTTCCTCGTGTATTTCATTTGTTCACACTCAGGTTTGCAGAAAAAAGTTTGTGAATGAGTTCAAATCAACCGTACCACTCTTTCCGCATGCAATTTCAGAGGCACCATCGCGGTTAGAGTCTTTTATGCGATCCTAAAGCTGAAATTGCACGGAACAGAGGGTAAAAGTGACCTGGTGCATTTGTGAAGTCACATCTTTTTAACCTCCTCAATTGAGTTTCTTTTCTTGCAAAACTTATTTACAAAAAATGCAAGAAATTGCTGAAATCGTTTTGAGCAACTAGTTATCTACGTAATTAAACTGCATTGTAACTTCTCTACGAAATTCCTTTGGAAAATAGATCGTGTACTAGAGGAAACACGGTTTTTTGTTTTAGTTTACTTGAGTTCTCTTCTACCGAAAATTACTTGACTGTACTACAAATTGTTAGCAACTAAATGGTGCAATGGGAATGTGTATTGATTTTCTTTTTCATACATCTAACTACTTAATTACCCAAAATGGAAAAAAAGGTACTTCCTTCTCGTTTCAACGACACAGTTATTCATCCATGGAAGAAGGATTGTTCAAATGATTACAAATCTAATTGTGAGAATGGCAAACATGTAATGCTCAAGAAAAGGACGAGTAATGGTATGGCGGACAAGTTCAGCTTCCAAAAGCATGATTTGAATCTGTTATCCGCAAAAGTGGAGGAAGGAGAAATTGCCTACAATGGAATCAAGGATTTCAGCAGGAAAATGTATTCGAGTTCACCTAGTACTGTGACGTCCGCTCATGATGGGAGCAGTTCACCTTTGTTAGAAACTGATGAGTATCCACCCAAGTTGCTTGGTAGTAGTTTTAGAGCCGAAGAGAAATTGGTGAAAGAGAAAGCTGCAATTAAGAAGGACTTTTACAAGCCAGAGGACTTTATTCTGGGTGACATAGTTTGGGCAAAATCAGGGAAAAATTATCCAGCTTGGCCAGCTATTGTCATTGATCCCCTGTGGCAAGCTCCTCATACTGTCCTCAAGGCTTGTGTTCCTGGCACTATCTGTGTGATGTATTATGGATATTCCAAGAATGGAACACAAAGGGTGATCTCTCTCTCTCTCTCAACAAAAAAATGCGGACTCATTGTATAGTGGTTATAAATATACATCACATGCTTGCGCCACTATTTTTTGTATTCTGTTCTCTAACTTAATTGTATTTTGCAGGACTATGCATGGGTGAAGGATGGAATGATTTTTCCCTTCTCAGAGTACATGGACAGGTCTGCACTTCTTTTTAAACGAAAATTGCAATTTTATTCTGATTAGGGTATCGGGATTTCACCAAAATTTATCTTCTCAGATTCCGGGGACAGACAAAGTTGTATGGTAGCAAGCCTAAAGATTTTCAGTTTGCAATAGAGGAGGCATTTTTAGCAGAAAGTGGATACAGTGAAACGGGCCAAGGAACTGAGCAGGAAGCTCCGGCAGCAGATCACATTGAAATTCAGGAGGCAACTGGTTCGAACGAGGATCAAGAGTGCTACTCCCATAACCAGGCAAGTTGCAGTTTCCTATTTTATCTCCATTTCGTCCAACTTTTTTCTGATGCCAATAATATATCACACGTTAATAAATGTTCTTTTTTGCCTTCTTTTGGTCAATACATAAATTGAATGTATTAGTCAGTCAACATGGATGAGCTCTTTTGGATGGTTTCATTCCAAATGCCTATGAAATTGATAATTTTTCATATTTTATAGTCCCAGAATTCACCATTTTTGTATGCTGATGTGATTTTTGTTTTCGCGCTAAATGTAGGTTCAGGAAAGATTATCTGGGCTTGTCATACTGATTCCATTTTACTTGTTTTTATTTTAGCAGGATCTATTTCCTTTTCTTTTCTCTCTGTTTATGGCCTCAGGCATACAATTTAAGTCCTTTTGTTTATTCCACTGTCACGCAGTTTTCCTGCTAAATGTAGGTCTAGGTGTTAGAGGCTTTCTCTGTTTTAGTCTCAACAATCGCTGTGACAAGCTAATTATCAAGAAGGCTTGGGAGCATCAGGACCTCATACTACTCAGAAAACAAAAGACTCGTGCCCTGGAAACAAGATTGTTGTCTGCAGGGCTCTTAATCTCATAGGATACCAATAACTTATTGATGGGGAATTAGAAAATAAGAAGTGCTAGAGTTGAGCATAAGTGGTATTATCTGGTGAAGTAATTTCGGAAGTTTTCATATTTTCCTCGTGCATTTAAGGACCCTGTACATTCTTTGTTGTCTCGCGGATTTTGTGTCCTCTAAATGAAGACAATGGTCTTATCAAATGCTTCTCTTCCTGCATGCATTAGATAATTACTGTAATGGTAAAGATTATCCTGTCATTGTAAAGAGATACTCTCTTCAATGCTGTAACAGCCAGTACCATATTTGATATTGTACATTCTGCAGTCTTTGGTTTTATGAGAATCTAACTGGTTTTTGCTTCAGATATGTTTATCGATAAATCTGTACAAGTACTTACCTTAAACAATATTTTGAAAAAGAAAAGAAAAACATAGACAACTCTTACCAGTTGAAGTCAACAAATGCAAAGTGTTGCATTAATGCATCTTCAGATGCCCTTGCCATTTTCGGTTGCATTGAGAAAATCAATTTTTTACCTGAAGGCATTAGTTAGACTGTGATACTTTCTAATTGTGGCTTGGCTTTGTCCAAATATCTGACTTTTCAGGGTTCATATGATAGGAAGGGCACAGGACTATGTGATAGCTGTGGTTTGATTATGCCATGCAAAACAACAAAGAAAAGGAGGGGTTTAACTTTTGAAGTTCAGAGTTTATGCGAACACTGCGCTAAGGTTCATATGAAATGGCTTACTTTATTTTTGGGAAATTAATCTTCAGTCACAAGTAGTTCTGTTTTTTGAGTTGTGTATGCATGGATGGTGTTTACAGTTATGGAAATCGAAACAGTATTGTGGTGTATGCAAGAAGATTTGGCATCATTCAGATGGTGGGAAATGGGTGAGATTATGGTGCCATATTTAGTTTTTTATTTTTATTTTTTATGATTCTTCTAACAGGATTTCTTAATTTCTTTGCGGGATTGATCTCTTATCAGGTGTGTTGTGATGGTTGTAATGTTTGGGTGCACGCTGAGTGTGCCAAAATTTCCAGCAAACTTTTCAAGGTGTGCCTAGTTTTCATGTTTCAGAATCTGCAACCTCAGGGTCCATTTGATGAGGAAGGAAAAGAGATGGAAATGAGAATGATAGATAATGAAAGGAAGTGTTTTGTTTTTTCATTCTAAAGATTGGATGCAACTATGCAAATAAAATCACAAGGAAATATGTGCGTTGCGAAAATTAAAGTTACATATTTAAAATCTAGTAACTTGCTTAGGAGTAAGTTGGTGGGAAAGAGGGGTACATTTGAAATTTCAAACTGAGGATACTTTTTGCAAGAGAGAATTAATTAGTTTACTGTGTTTTCCTTTTTAGGGAGCATAGAGACAACTTAAAATGCATGAGGGTTGTACTTGAATTTTTATTTTCAGACACTTTCTCTTTATGAAAATTTGACACTCCGTGTATAAAAGACATGTAATTTGTTCTTTTCATCACTTCGTACCCTTCTCTTGCCAATCAAATAGACCCATAGAGAATAATTTTGCCATTATCTTCAATTTGTTATGCGGAAGAGTTACTGACTGGATTATATTTTGAAGGATCTGGATGACTTTGATTATTACTGCCCTGAGTGCAAAAGCAACTCTTGCTATGAACTCTCAGTTGCAGAAAAAGGGCAATCAAAAGTCAGGTAAATTAGCATCCATGCAATTTATCTTGTCCTCTATCTATGTGCTATCACATTTTATGAGGGTTTCCAAATGGTATCTTGCTTTCTTAAGAATTGAAAGCTCTATGCTTGGTAATGTGAGTCTTTCAACAGGTCTACAGAAAACAGTGGACATACCATGATACCTGACAAGATCACTGTAGTCTGTACTGGCATGGAAGGGTTCTATTTTCCAAGTCTGCATTTGTAAGTTTTGACACCTACTTTACTATTGATTTCACAGTTATCGTCTCAATGTTCTTTACCATCCTTGAAAATGCTTGCTCAACTTGGGATTGAGTTCATATTTACATGTAAACTTTGAGTTTTTCTAAAATGTGATTCTCCAATGTTATTAAAAACCAAACCACGGCAATGAAGTCTTGTAAAAATAGCAGCAACAATTTTTTTAAAATGTTGTGTTGTGTTTGCTCTATCTTTTGATGGTTTCTGGACCTGAACTGGAGCCACAATAGTCTTTTGTGTGACAAGTAACGTCATGTGGCGTCAAAACTACTAAGTCAGCAAATCTACAACATCCATAGAGGAATCTATGGTCGGTATGACCTTTTCAGTCCCAATGTTGTTCATAGAAACTTGGAACTCAAAAGTAAGTTTGGAAGGAATACACAAAGTGATAAATTAGATAACATCGCTTAAAACAAATAGAAAGTTGTTCAATCTTTTGCATGATGAGCTATCAAGTAACTTCTAAATAAGCAGGAGAACCATCTCCTTTATAAAACATGGTAGTTGCAGAAATCGCCTAGGGCTTTGATGATTAATTGATTATCCTCCTAAACTGCGAGCCCAGTTTTTTTATTTACCTTATTCCAGCCTGGAAAGAACCACATTAAGCTGTCCGTATGGGTTTTGAACAAAAAAGAAAAAGTTACCAAGCCAGAGAAATTCATAGCAACCATCACATGGTATAGAAATCTACAAACCTGAGGAGGGAGGATGAGATAAAAAGTGCAAAAGGCTGGTGACATGCTGACGTTGAAAGTGCCAAGTGTAGCATGTCAGAATCGATAGCTACTCTATCACAGCAGAGTGACTCCTAGAACTTTGTATTACATAATGTTTTCAAAGAACAATTGCAGCACGTTTTCAATATTTTTCCATTCATTTAGACCGTGTTACCACTTCAGAAATACTATTTCTTAGTTTCTATGTGCACACCCAATCTTAGTCTTATGTGTGTGTCCACTTTCCTGGTGCTGCTTTTTGCATCTAAGGAAAACGCTAGGTGTATGATTTACCTTTGCTTTCCGAAGCATGTTTTCAAGGTTGTGCTAAATTGTGGTGTAGTTGTTGGATTTATCTCTCTATGTTGAGTTGGGTTTGCAAACTTATTATCTGATATGGTGTCATTGGTCACTGGGAATTATCAGTCAAAGCGATCTGAGTATGTTTGTATGTATGGCAATAAGTAATTTAGCAGTCAACAGTAAGATACCATATGAAATGACGAATTGCTCCAATGTCTCATGCTGATCTTGTCTGCCGTTCTACTTCTCATTGTGTCTCCTATCATGCGTCTATAATCTCATTCTTAGCCAGCACCTAGCAATATGGTTTCTAATTCTGTTTGATTTGATTGGGTGGAATTAGTAGTAATTTTAGGAAGAAAGTCAAGATATTGAGGATGCATTGGGGTCTTTGCCTTTTTTTTCTTTTTCTTTAACCTTTTATGCTAAAACAAATAATTCAGAAACAGATTGTTTTGTAATTAATCACCCATTTGGAACTTAATTGATCAATCTGACTTGTCTCTGAGAACGATCTTAAGAAAATGTTGAGTGGATCTCATTTCTTAAATTGTAATTATGAGTAATATTAATTTGGTTTCGTTTCCCTCCTCAGAGTTGAGTGTACGTGTGGTTCATGTGGAACAAAGAAACGAACGCCTAGTGAATGGGAAAAACATACAGGTTCAAGAGCGAAAAAATGGAAGGTTAGCATCAAAGTGAAGGGTTCGATGCTTACACTGGAGAAATGGGTTTGTACTGGATCCTTGCATTCTAAAGCTGTACCAAACTATCTTGTTTCGACTTTCTTAGACAGCTTAATTTGTTATTTTGTTGTGATGACAGTGGCCATGTGCTATTGTGTGACTATCATTTCAAATGTTGATTTCTGAAATTCTTTTATTCCATCTTTTCTTGTCTTGTCTGGACAAGGTAATGAACATATCATGCGCTGTAGCTTGATGGTGGACAGTGGTGTCTACTTGTTACTGTATTCTGTACCTAGATTATTGTTCTACTGCAAGGTTTTAGTGCTAATTTGGTCATTTGTATCTCAGATTAGCTATTGGCACTTAAGGGTATCTCCGATGGAATAACCAAATTTGGATAATTGAAACTTGCAACCTCGTCTTTTGGGTATGCATTAAGCTTAACAATGTGAAGTCCACAATGGTTCATAATCAAAAACAAAATTTTATTAGAGAGAGTTGGGAATAAATATATGGGTGGGTCCATTGTTAGTGATGGGAGGAGAGAGAAAGAGAGAGAAAGGAAAGAGATAGAGTGTGGCCCCTATTAAATTTGGTTATCCAAAGAGAAAAGGTTGCTAGTTTTGATTATCCAAATGCCAAAATTTGGTTATTGGTTAAGTGGTTGCTAAGTTTGGTTATGCCATTGGAAGCCAGGTTTTGGACCAACATTGCTAGCTTGAGAAATTTTTTAGTTTTGGTTATGCGATTGGGGACACCCTAATAAGTAAGTACTAGTTATCCTTCCCGTACCATAATTCTGTTGTTCTTAACTCGATAACCATCTCTGCATCCTTGAGTTGGTGATTGTCTTGTGATATTGGATGTTTGTAGCACCCATGTTTAGGACCATGTATCAACTTAGTTGTGATTTTATTTTTGCTAGGATTATTTATGCAGTTTGTGCTTGTGTTGGGTGCAATTATGTTTGATGTGGATCTTTGTTTTCTCTGCCCTAATCAGAGCTATTGTATTACTTGTGAATATCCCAGAGTATTGGTTAGAAGCAAATTTATGAGAGTGTAGCATTGGTTAGAAGCAAATGTATGTGCATGTAACTTAGCTTATTGCTGTGGAACAATAAGCTTGTGACATAGGGAATTACAATGCATTTTTTGGTTCCCTTGATGTTCAACTTTTATGATAATTATTTTCCTTGGGTTGCTGACCCTAGTATGTTAATTGATAGTATTGATAAATCTGAATAGAATTGTGATGCTGCAGATTGAAGAGTATAATGCTCATGGCTTCAATCCACTGAAGTTGAATAAACAGCAGCTACTTTCTTTTCTCAAAGGTAATAAATATCTTTTTCACTAAGTATTTTACCGTTTGAAAGTATTAGTTGGTGCATAGAACTTCCTGACCAAGGAATTGATTTTTTTAATGTTTCCACTGTAACAGAAAAATATGAACCTGTCTATGCAAAGTGGACTACAGAGCGATGTGCTGTATGCAGATGGGTTGAGGATTGGGAGTATAACAAGATTATAATTTGCAACAGGTGTTAACTCTATTTGTGAATCTTTATGCTCAATCTTCATATTTCATGCACTAAATTATAGCTTGTTTTTGCTGGCATAAGATTAATCATCTGAGTCAATATTGTATTTTAACATTTTGGTTCAGGTGTCAAATGGCTGTCCATCAAGAGTGCTATGGAGCAAACAATGTTCTGGATTTTACGTCATGGGTTTGCAGAGCATGTGAAACTCCTGATGTTGACAGGGAGTGTTGCCTCTGCCCTGTAAAAGGCATACCCACGATATCCATGTTTATCTGTTAAATACCTGGTTTCATCTTCTGTTTTTTTAATTCTTATGAATTTGAAAGCTGCTTATGCAGGGGGTGCTTTGAAGCCGACTGATGTTGACACCCTGTGGGTTCATGTCACATGTGCTTGGTTCCGGCCTGAAATTGCTTTTTTAAATGGCGTGACTATGGAGCCTGCAGTTGGACTTCTTAAAATTCCATCACATACATTTGTTAAGGTATTAGTCTTGTTTCCAAAATCATTGCAGAATGGCATTTCTTACTGCTGCAATGATGTTTATCTGCTTGCAGTGCTTGGTAAGACTGGAATGTAATTTTACATAATTGAGGAGATGAAAATTTCTGCATGTCTTCTTCCACACTGCCAAATATTGCAAAGCAGAATTTAGTTTTTTGTAGCATGCAATTTTTCTTGAGATGGTTTTTATGCTTGATGTTCAACAGGAAAAAGGTCCTTAACTACACCCCAGCAGATTGGGTGAATGTAAGATAAGAAATATCAATCAATATGAAACATGGAAAGCGGGTGGCTTTCGTATGGTTGAACTAAATTGTTTGGCTATGACTTGCTTGTTTGTTCACTGATGAATGTGTAACTGCTGTTTAGGTTGTCAATGTTTCTATTCTAATTGACAATCATTTGCTTGAACTGCAGACATGCGTAATTTGCAAACAGAGTCATGGTTCCTGCACCGAGTGCTACAAATGTGCCACTTCTTTTCATACAATGTGTGCATCTAGAGCAGGATATCAGATGGAAGTAAGTTTGCAGTTTTTTCTTTCTTTAGTTTTTCCGTTTAAGGGCATATACTTTTTGAGGAACCACTCTATTTCCACAGGCTACTTAAAGTTAATTTAATGATAATTATAATGTCTTCAAAAAATATGGCACTTCTTTATTTGCTTAAATTGACATGGGAAGTGGTGGTGGAAAAATATTTCAATTTAAGTGAACATACGTGTAGACCTTGATAGCAGAATGGAGAAAATGAACTTCTGTATCATGCGCGCCAACATATGCAATTCATCATAATCATCTCATACAGAGTTCTTGTGTAGTTTTTTTTTGTGAGACGAAAGATGCTAAAGCACATTCTCTCTGTTCTTTTATTTGATGTAAATTGATTCGTTTGTGATGTTTTAGTGTTCAGAATGCATTATGTTATTGAATTCTATTCATTGGTGGGGTTTTTCTATTCTCTTTCCACTGTTTGGTATGAGACTTTGAGTTATGGAGACATTTATGATTCCCATGTTTTAACTCTCAGTTGCATTGCTCGGAGAAGAATGGGAAGCATATTACCAAATGGATATCATACTGTGCTGTTCACCGGTAAAAATTTAGTCTCTTTCATCTTTCCTTCAGTTAGTTTTATTGGTTGTCATTGTCTTCTTTTTTTCCCTTGGCAATTAATGGGGTTTCTCTGCAAAATAGGTCATACTTTGCTCTGTAACAGATGCTTATATAATGAGTCAGGTGTAAAGCCTATGTCTCTTGATTCAAGGTGTGCTACTATTAGTTCTGCTACAGAAAGCCTGGGTTTAAACCCATGTTTTTTGGTATCAGTTGGCATAACATCTCAGCTGGATGCTTCCTTCCTGTATAAAGAAGCGGCACATGTGCTTGCAAAAACTATCTTTGGCCGGCATTCTGTTGTATGCATGTTAGTGCTATAAAGTTGCTTCCAGTAAGATAGAATAGATCATGAATTGCTCTCCTGAAGGAAATGACAAGGTTTATAAAACGTTGAAATGTAGGTTTACAATTGTAAAAGTAGGTCTAGTTTCTTGCTTGCTTATAGGGGAACTTAGCTTTGAAACTCGATTATTGTATATTGTCTGTGCATGTGTACGGTGGTGGTACAGTGCTTAATTAACTGGCGCTAATGCATACTTGAACAAAACATTGAAGAGTTATAATAGCAAGCAGTGATTCATGTAGCCGAGCTCAATGGAGGAAAATGATTCATGTAGCCGACCCCAAGTGATTGGGACACAACGCTCAGTTTGGTTTGGTAATAGCAAACAGTGATTCACATTCCACCTATGTTCTCACTACCACTGGATCCCATGAAGATGAGAAAAGTTGAGGGCAAGTTCTTGTTTTACATTAGGTATTTCTGAGGCTGTCTTCATACTTCGTTTTCTGTGCAGGGCCCCAAACCCAGATAACGTCTTAGTTATACAGACTCCATCAGGGATATTCTCTACAAGAAGTTTGCTTCAAAGCCAGAAGCAAGAACATTTCTTCAGGGGCTCAAGGCTAGTTCCATGTAAGACAGCAGAAATTCATGATGTCTCAAAAGCGGAGAATAATGATGTAGAACCATTCTCTGCTGCAAGGTGTCGTATCTTTAGAAGATCAAATAAGGTTTGGTAGCCTTGTCCTTCTTATTCTTTTTTCGATCTAAGTTAACATGTTAAATGTTTCCTGTGTGTTCATAATTTATATTCTTTGCATTGTTTGGGCAATGTTCGTGTCAGTTTCTTGCATGTTTTCCAATCTATCCTGGCAAAGCTTGGTCCCTCTCTTTCAATGTAACTAGTCTTTTACAGTTTATATTATTTGGTACCAGTCCTTAATTTCCTCCTCTTTTTCTTTGGTAGAATACTGGAGCACCGCCAATATTCCACCGAGTGAGGGGGCCAAGTCATCATTCTCTCCATGTGATAGATTCTCTAGTTGAAAGTGCAGATCCAAAGGCTTTTGCTTCATCCTGGGAAAGGCTTAACCACTTACAGGCAAACCATCGTTCTCTAGCTTTATGAGCTATTGTTGTTGCCTACGTTACATATTTTTCTAATTCTATCGTTATTTTCTGATTTTTCCAGAAGACAGAAAGATACCGTGTTTGTTTCGGTAGATCTGGAATACATGGATGGGGCCTATTTGCACGTCGGAGCATGCAAGAAGGAGACATGGTACTGCACACACTAGGAAGTTCTGTGTATGTTTGTGTGCATGCACGTGTTACCAACGTCGAAAATCTTTTCTATATTAGCTGCTTTCCATATAATGCATACAGATTTTGCGGACATAAACATATTTCTTGGTTGATGCATTTATCCTTTTTGTTCATCACTGACTTATAATCTTCAAGTATTGTACTGGGCTGGAGTTTCTGTGTCATACACTTATTTGGATTAGTCATTAGTGTCTATTAGTCTTAGTCTTTGGATATGCTGTTTGATACTGTAACACACATTTCCAGGTTCTCGAGTATCGTGGTGAGCAGGTGAGGCGTAGTATTGCAGATTTAAGGGAGGCACGGTACCGGTCAGAGGGCAAAGATTGTTATGTAAGTCAATTGCTTATGACACTTTGCATGAATGCGTCCATGCATTTCAATTTCAAGCTGTTTTTCTAAGTTTTGCTTGTACCATTTTTAGATGTGACTTGAACAAAGTTGAAGTAAATTTCCAAATTGTCAGTGTTTCACTCCTTCAAGATTTGAATACTTCTGAGTGAAAACCACCGAATGGTATTTGTCTTGAATTTGCTTTAAGTAGTGGATGGTTCTATATTTTGTCAATTACCGAATCTTCTTCATCCGTGTTGTATATGGCATATAGCTATGTAAGTCTCAGTTTGGGAAGTGCTGAGTTACTGTCCTTTATATGTCTGAGGTTGTTTCAAGTGGGCTTCCTTGATGCGTCAGTCCACCCTCTGCAACTTTGCCTGTAAGGCTGTTGTCAAAGTGAGTCAAGATTAGGGAAACCTTTGTCTGTGACACCACCTGCATCATTGGACTTATAGGATACGGTCAACTGCTTATTTGCTTGAGATATTCTCTTAAAGCCATAAACACTTAACTGACTGCAACCCTTTATTCTTGATTCTAATGATGTTAGGTTTAGCATTTTGAGGTATACAAGCTAGCTATGAAGCACCGACACCTCTAGAGGTCAAGGTATCGCAGTATCGGACACGAGGACACGTACGGGACACGCCACGTGTCCCATAATTTAATTTGAATTTTTTACGGGGACACGGTGGGGACATGGCAGGGGCCAAACTGCAATTTTTTTTAAAAATTTGGGAGCCAAACTGTAATTTTTGAAAATTTTGGGGGTCAAACTGTAATTTTTTTAAACAAATTTGGGGCCAAATTATATTTTTTAAAAATTTCTGGGTGTTAAACTATAATTATTTATTTATATATATAAATAAATAATTAAATAAATATACATGTGGTGTGTCTCCCCGCCATGTCCGTGTTCCCATTTTTTTAGAATTTCCGTGTTCCAGCGTGGGTTTCAGTGTCTGTGTTGGTGCATCATAGCAAGCTAGTATTTGATTCATTGTGTTCGGAAGACCCTTTACTCAGATGTTTATTTTTCGTGATGCAAGTTGGTAAGTCTGGTTTTATATCCATGTGATTATTGAACTGTGATGGAATGTTTTGGCAGCTTTTCAAGATCAGCGATGAAGTAGTAATTGATGCCACAAATAAGGGGAATATAGCACGCTTGATCAACCATTCTGTAAGTTTTTATTTTAGATAGTAAACAGCGAGAACTTGTCAGTTTGTACAGATGTGAGCTTAGGCAGATTGGACTTTTATTACTAGGGGACAGGCATATCACTTAATACTTGCCCATTCTATAACTTTGACCAAACACAAGTTGCCTACCCCAAGTATGGGTGGCTGTACACTCTACGAACATGGTGCCAGCTTTCTTAACAGATACAGAGACGGCTGGGTGTTGATGTTGGACTTGTGGAGGGATTCATGGATTAAACCAGAAGGCAAAAGGAGTTGTCAAACTAATTTTCTCTCTTTTCCCTTTACGTTTCTTTTTCATTAGACAATTGCTCCAAAGTCCAAGATTCAATCACATTTGTGGTCTCTGTGGAAGGATAAGGGGAATAAGGCCCGATGAATTAGTTTGGGCCCTGATTGGGTTAGGCTGCCCAAGCCTTTTTGCTCAATATTGTCTGTTGGAATATGCACCCGTGCCTTTGTCAAGCACTGTTTTTTTTTTTTCGCTTGGCGGAAGTCAGCTTTGTTAGTTGTAATTAGTGAGGTTTGAACCCTTGTCAAAAGCATGGGAATACATGGTGACTATCACTTGGCTACCACTTCACTTGCTTTGTCAAGCATTGTTTACACAACCGTTTTTTGTTATTTTATTATTGGTATGTATGGTTATCAAGAATGGTAACTGTATAATTGAAGTACTGTTAGGCTGTGTTCAGATATCTTGGATTGGGCAGGGATTAACGGATAGAAACGAAAAAAGGTGAACCATAAAGTAAGAAGATATTGACGTAATGTTATGAAGGAAACTTACCCTTTCGGGTCTCATTTTCCAAAATTCCTGCAGGATTTTACCACAGGTTTTATTAAGCTTACCGTAGAGTCACTACTTGCTTGTATACCTAACATTTAGTTTCCTTGTTGCAGTGCATGCCCAACTGCTATGCAAGGATTATAAGCATGGATGACGAAGTGAGTCGGATAGTTCTCATTGCGAAGTCTGACGTGGCTGCCGGTGATGAACTAACGTATGATTCTGTGCTTGATAAACTACATTCTTTTTGTTATCTTGAAATTGCTTGATGAATTACAGCAAACATTAATTATCATTTCCTTTTTATTCACAACTTTCTTTGTTGATGAACAGGTACGATTACTTGTTTGATACTGACGAGCGTGAAGAATCTAAAGTCCCTTGTCTTTGTAGAGCTCCTAACTGTCGGAAATTCATGAATTAGGTTTACATACATGAAACTCCTATAGACGAGAATGGACAGCATTTTTTTCCCCCGGAAGAAACAGTTGACCCATGTCACAACGATGAGATCTCATATGGTTATCATTGTAACTTTGTAATTCTTTTACACCCATAGAAGTTTTATTTCAATTGTTTTTCAGGAGCAAATAACTTGTAAATTTACCAGCTGTGCGCTGGTATTTTTGTAGATTACTGTATTTTTTCCCCATGTAATGAAATAGTATAATTCTTTGTTGGCCCCTTGGTGGCTGTGTTAATCTGTCTTCTCTCCCAGAAAGTGTTTGGGTTGATGGATGAAGTTTTCGGGGTTGCACAAATAATGCAGATGTATGTTTTTGTGTTGCTAAAAGTGGAATACATTGAATATATCCAGATTAGATAACTTATTCTATACACGTGATTGTGGAAGAGGTAGGTTATCAAATAAAAAATACTAAATTTTTTTGGAAGATGTCATTCGAGTTGATGAAACATTGATATGCTATTATAAATTTCTGAATACTACCATACTCGTTTTCACTGTAGCAAACAGAAAGGGAATTTATACTAAGCGGGATGAATTAATCCCATCAATGGTAGGGGATGGAATTGTTTTTTATGGAGTATTGTGTTTTTTTTTGTTTTTTGACGTTTGAAAAAAGAATTGGGTATCTTATGGAAGTATGAGTGGATGGTAAGACAAGATAATGTGTGGAGCTTACCAAATAAGATCTTCTATGTCCAAACATTCTACAGTATATCTATCTTTGACGCAATGTGTTTGAATAGGAGCAGAGGTTTTTTTTTTTTTTTGGTTAGGAGCTTGGAACAAGAGAACGCAAGTTTTAGGTCTTGTCAGAGCGTGTACACCAATGGTAGCTATATTACCTAGTTAAAAAGTGCAAAATCTATTTTACCTATTCATTTTTTTACTTACACATTACAACAATCTTCTCTATTACTCTCTCCATCACTATTTAAGAATTATTTAAAATTGGGTTTGGTTCTTGGAGGAGAGAAGAACAGGCGTGCATCAAAGAGATAAAATATTTGTTTATTTTTTCCTTTGCTACAGTGCCTAGCTTCTTTTGGAGAGCTACAGTGCCCATTTGTAAAATACCTATGTTGATAATTAGACTGGTGTAGCCTCCTTTTTGAGAAATTTCTCTCTATTTTACCTAAAAGTGTGATATAGAGAAGTTGGTGTACATGCTCTCAATATTATTTCGATAGGACTATATTATATTCTAAAGATGATTATATAGCCGCTTGCCGGTGTTCAGTTACAAATTTTAATGTCCGAAATAAATATTCATAGCTTTTATATGTCTCCTAAATTTTAGTTACAAAATATAATGTCAAGAATAAATATTCATAAGATAAGATGACTATACTATCTCACAGTATTTGTAACATACAATATTATAATCGGTATGATACTCTTAAATGGATCCCGTCACTAGGAGTACCATCAATCGGATCTCATCTCCTAGCTAGCCCACCGAATAAGATTATATACGCATCACCATTTCGTTTGTTTGACAGATCAATAAGACCCACTTTTATGTTACTTTAAATCAAATGCGTACAAAGATTTTGTTGAGTGGCACTGCGATTGTAACATGCTCTTCGTCTTTCATTTTCTTTTGTTTTTCGTAATTAAGTTTGCAATATCTCCACGAAACATTTGATATAGGTCCAAGTGTATGCTATTAGTTGTACAGTCCAATCAATAGCATACACATGTGCTCTTCAAAGAAGCTCCATACACTAGTTTTGTATCCTACTATAATGTAGCAAGAAGATGATGGTGTGGAGTATGTAGATTTTTGCCCCTTCTCCTTTCCTAAATGTGCCAATTAAATAAAAGAAAAATGAGCATGTTAGGAATGAATAGAAGTGTTTCAAGAATATGTGCAAGTGTATTAAAGTGTTTTTTTTTTTTTTCCACCATTCATTAATCCTAATCTATTCTATAGAATAAGAGATTTGGGGAGGGGATGAGTACTTACGGGAATCAAATTCTGCTCATATGCATGAAAGTACAAGTGAGACACCAACTGCACTTTACTCCTCTTGCGTATTAAAGTGTTGATATGGGCATTATGTGATCTTTATCAATTGCTGGGCAGTTAGCAAGACAGTAGAAGAAAACTTTATGAATGTGATAAGGTCTTGTTTGGTCGCTTATTTGGAAGGGATATATTATTGCCTACAGTAGTATTTACTTAGTCAATGATATTTCAACATTCTCTCTTTTCTTTTAAAATACCAAAACAAGCTTATATTTTTGTTTTACTAGTAGTAGTTGTTTTTATTACTCCAGTAAATAATAGTAATATACAGTACTTGTTACAACTGTAAGAAAATGGGCAACGTAAAACCAAACAGGTCCCTATGCTTTAATTTTGAAATACCGTTATGGTACCGTACAAGTCTGTAAGTAAAACTTGTGAAGTTACAACCAGTCCAATTTCCCTTTTTGAATTTTTAATAAGTACTGTAGTAATTAATTCGATTTGAAGCTGGTGTTCTGTTCCCGCGCCTATAAATATAAAGACTCGCATTCAAACTCCGATCATAATACCACTACTACTCTTTGGACTTGCAGAAGCGGAAAACAATTACTCCAATGGGGAAACGACTGCGACGAGCCAAGGCAATTTGCCCCTGCCTCTCTCCTCGACACACCTTCCTTACTCCTCATTCCACTTTCTCCTGGTCCCCCCTCTCTCTCTCTCTCTCTCTCTCTCTCTCTCAAAATTTTCTGAGTTGAATTACGAAATGCATCTGAAATTGAATTGAATTTTGTAAGCTGCACTTTATCCGTATTCCAAAGTTGATCTGGAAATCGAGCTGAATTCTATAGGATCAGAATTTCCTCGTACATCAATAAGCAGAGATTTGTTGGATTGAGATGCTCTGTGTGTGTTCTACGTTCGTATAGGTACTCGACATGCAGGATCAAATTTTCCGAGAAAAAACGAGTTAGATACGAAAAGCATTTGAAATTCTCGAGTTTCGTAAGCTTCTTTCTATCCGTATTCTACATTTACTCTCGAAATCGAGACGGATTTGATAGGATTAGGATTCTTCGTACATCAATGAGCACATATTTGTTGGATTGAGCTGCTCTGTGTGTGTGTGTGTGTGTGTGATCTACGTACATATAGGTATTTCTACATGCAGGACCAAATTTTCTGAGCGAAAATAGTTAAATACTGAAAGCATTTGAAGTTCGCTCGAGTTTCATAATCTACTCCGCATTTCAAATTTAACCTTGAAATCGAGCAGAACTCGATAGGATTTGAAATTTCGGACATCAATTAGAAGATATTTGTCGGATTGAGCTGCTGCTGTGTGTGCATGTTTTACGTAGATATTCTTACATACAGGCTCAAATTTTCCGAGGAAAAATAAAATTAAAACGAAAGGCATTTAAAATTCGGTTGAATTTTATACAGTTCTCCCTATCCGTACTTTGAATTCGATCAGGAAGTCGAGTCAAATTTTACGGCATTTCGTAATTTTTTAGATCAATGAAAGCATAAGATGTTGGATATTGAGTTACTTCTGATCGTAATACTATCTAGATCCTCCTTTGATCTGCTGAAGAGGTGTAAACGAACGGTAGTGTTCGAGCTCGGCTACATTCGTTAACACGGCTGATTTGCTAAATGAGCCTAAAACTTGAGCTCGGCTTGTTTTAAGGAGCTGAGCCCAGCAAATTTACTTAACGAGCCGACCTGTTTGTGAGCGGAGCCGAGCAGCCACGAGCAGCTCGGTTCGTTTGCAGCTGACTCAACTGCTTACTGGGTCTGAGAATTTAACTTGAATTTTGGTTGAATTTTGAACCTGTGATCGCTGTTCTTATTTAACCTCGAATATATTCGTCGATCTTAACAATGTGATAGCGTTCTGGATCGTTCTCGGAGAAAATGCTGTGCTGATTATTGATACTATATTGTTGTTTAGACTCTGTTAGTTGAAGGCTTTTCATTTACTCCTGTTCCGCAAGGAGAATTAGAAAAACTATAAGCTTCTATTTATTTTTCCTTTTGCAACTGCTTAGAAAGTGATTGTAACTTGAACCAACCTGCGAGTCTTAGTTGATAGCCAAGTCACATAATGTGTGTGCATGAGCTACGGGTGTGAGCATGAAAGCACCTACTGAGCCGCCGCTAAACGAGCCAGGCCAAACAGTCTTAGTAGGGGGAGTCCTACCTACCAAAGGATTACGTGACCTAGGGCTTGGTACTTCTTGAATTTCATTGATCATAACATACATATCATAGTTTTCACCTTCTTCGGTTTTTCGGACTTTGAATTTCCATTGGAAATTTAATAACTAAACTTCGAAGGTAGTTTCCATTGGTGACTAGTTCTATTTCATCGTAATTCCATTTGCTGCACGTACCGATCGGTGTTGTTACTATTCTGTTTACGAAGGTATGAGGATGATCTATGGACTGAAATTGCCAAGTACTTGGACGGTAAATCTCTGGTGAAGCTCGCATCAACATGCAGGTGGTTTAACCAAGTAATGATGGAGGAAAGCATATGGAAATTTGCTTGTTTGCGAGATCTTCAGGTCCCCTATCCTCAAGTCGTGGTTTCCAAATGGATCCACCTCTACGCTTCAGCATTCAGTAAATGATCTAGACTTTCCAAGCTTTCTTGACAATTTGTAGAGCAATAAAGTTAGATAAATTGGTCTGCTACTGAGATTCTAATGATTTGACCAAGTTTGGTTGTTTAATTCAGATGGAAGTCACTCTTACATGTTCCGTCAGCCAGAGAAACATATTGGTAAATCTCCCCATTCATCCCCAACTCCAAGTAGTTCTATATAGGACTTTTGCAAAGATTAACAGGGATTTGAATGGTGAAAATAGATTTATGTGGTCTCAGAACATACCTGATTATGGCCCTGGATTTAAGGCTTTTCATAAATTGTTGCTTCGGGATGTTATATTCCTTCGTTTAGCGTGGGTACATAATCTGTGCACCACCTAGAGAGGGTACCTAAGTTCTGAATTGTTAAGGGTAGTGTTTAGTTCATTTGAATGACATGGCCATTAAGTTGATTGGTTAATGATGATTCATTTCTAACGAAGTTATTCTGCAACTTTTAAGCCAATGGACATCATGGAATGACCATTTCATTCCAGTAAATCAAACGTTGGCTAAGTTGCTTAATTATCCATATTTGTTTGACTGAATGACTCTACCTTCTCACCCTGCATGTTAGCTTTAATTGTATTCCCTCGTACCATCCATACACGTGCCACCAATAGTGCATAGTACAGAAAGATTGCAGAAAAGTAAAAACCATCATTATTGGGATATTTTAGATCATTTTTCCGTCTAGAAAGACATTATAAGTTTAAGTGACTGGATGTATGAAACAAGCAGCTGGACAATGAGTGGCATGTGGATTATGTGTAGAGCACTTGTGCAGCTCTTGCAAAGGCCACTGTTGTATCCCTCTTGAATCTTTAATGAGAACTTGTGAGTAGAATGAGGTACTACATGTCGATCTGTACACTGCTGAGGATGCATAACTATGTCTAAAAGCATTTGGAATATCCGCATCTCATTAATTGAGGGTGCTTTTAACAGTCAATGCCGAGCAGAAAGATGGCCTAAGGTTACTCTACCTTGGATTTGATCTGTTCTCATCTATAGAGGACACGTTAGTAGCGAAGTGACTTTATGTACTAAACAAAGAGCTGAATATTCCTTTAAATTCCAATCTAAATCAATCTCCATTTATAGAAGTTAATTTACAGAGGTGCTGCATGAGGGGATAGGAAATTAGTGGGGGATGTTTTTGTTCGGATTACTTTTCAGCTAAACAAGAGCGAGTGAGATACATGATCTATGCTGTAACTCCAATCTATTAAAAGGTTCATGATTATATATACTTCTGTTTTGATGGCTGGATCAGATTGGATGCGAATCGGAGCATTTTTCTTTGATTCGCCAGTAGCATTTCTGACGGAGAAGCTGATCCTTCCTGTGAGAAAATCACAAGAAGAAACCACAGAGAAAATGTTGCAGTCGAGCGGCTCTTGCAAGTTAAACAACATTAAAAAAGGAATCTGGATAGCCGGTAAGTTTTCCAAGTTCATGCTACTACCTCCGCAACTTCTTAGTGGGCATTCAAAATTCCAATCAATTGTCCTAACTGCATATTCTCTTTGTTTATCTTTTCAGATTTACAGCTAGTTCGATGCCCTGTCTGTGACCTCAATACCTGTGATGGTTAGTGAAATTCTTTTCTTTTTCGTGTGAATATGTTCACCATAATAGAAGTTCCATGTAATCATTTACGGCCAGTAAGATGGGTGGTTGTGGAGCATGGTTATGATGCATATGGAAGTCCATCAGTAGGCCTTGTAGCCGTAGGGAAAAGGGCACATGCACAAAGTTTTGAGGTGTTGTCCTCATGTCTTGCTGAAGTAACATAAAAAGGTTTGGATATTGTTTTTCATGTTCTTGTTCAGTAATAGCAAACTAAGAGACCACATTGTTTCCATTTCCTAGATGTATTGAATTAAAATTATAACCAGCATTCTTCTTACTGGTTGTAAAGAATTTTGAATGAAATCAAACTAAAGCCTGTGACACAAACCATTAGTAATTTCCTGATGACTTGCCGAGCAAAAAAAAAAAAATTTTTCCTGATGACTTGTAGAATTTGACGACTTGGTTCTCAAGAGCTCCATATTCGCTCAAATTGCCGAAAATTTTCCTCTAGTACAGTCCCAGTACATTTACATTTGTTAAGTACCCGAGTACAAAATGATTGTTAGTTCAGTAATTGTCATTTTGAGCCCATAAGGACAATCTCATATAAAAACAGAAGGTTGAATGAGGCTGGGGAAGTAATCAGGACTAAAGTTCGTTGTGTTTTGCAGGAACAATGCAGACACTGGACGCAAGGCATATAGAGCTGTTCTTGAGCATGGGATACCAGGATGGGAGTTGGGAATATGAGGTGTTAGGATCGTATGATATCAAAAAGCATGCTGATGGAGCTTCTGGTGGCATTTTTGATGTCAAACATATTAGGGATCCATCAACGTCTGGTAACTTCTGTTACGGAATTTCAGTTTTAATTTAAAACAGCACTAACTGTGACTCAGTGACAAAATCAATGTAAGCTAACCAACATTGTGCGAATCTTGCAATGACACCTGCTTTGTTTCAACTAGAAATTCATTTATGGAATATGTACTTGAGTTTAATAGGAACAAAGTCTTGAGATCACTTTTGGAAAAGGAAATACTGACTTAGTTTTTCTTTTGAATAATGCTGTAGAGAAGTTGGCTATTATATACAACTTGAATCATCTAGGAAAGAATACAGAAATTCTTTCTGATGAATCATAAATCACTATATAACCCAACAAAATTTCTTGTTTTTGAAGACCGTAATTATCTTGCTAGACTGGTTGCAAGTTCATTGAGCATTTGTAAGTTGGAACAATCTGTCACTAGTTGTCAATATCTTCTCTTAGAAACCTGAATATGACACAGTCTATGATTGATGCGTTTTGCAATGGCTTCAAAATATGTTAAAGGACTATAGTATCAAATTGTTCATCCGATAGATAAACATTTAACCAGAGGAAATAATGAGTGTTGAGCTGTTATATGTCCCGCAATTCTTAATATCCATCTAGTGAAATGGGTAGTTACTTCTGTCCATTGATGTACAAACTTCCTAATGCATCGGCAGAGGTATTTGATCTCAAATCATGGGTGGGGAAAACATATGACTGGCAACCGAAAGCTATCGTAACACTTCATGGAGTAGCAGTCAACACCAATTTGCAAGAAAATGAAGGTAAAAGAGCCACCTGAATTATGAATCTCCCTTTCATATATTATTACTTCTACACAAAGCATAACCAATGAATCATTGTAGTCAAAAAGCTCATTCGTATCGAACATTTTTATATGCATGGCACTTAGATCTGCCTGTTTTTATAACTCTACATGGCTAAACTGTGAAAGAATTAAGTCCAACATAAGCATCTCCATGTCTGGTTTTTTTGTGGAAGCAGGACTCCAGATAAAATACCATGCCATGAGAGCTGGAACTGATGGAGAAGTCGTTGCGATTCGGATCTCTCAGCAGCTCCTGTAATTCTGCTCAAAATCTACCCTCACTATTGTGTGTGTCACTGTGCGTGTGTGCAGTACATTGGAATTTTCTTCCACATCATTTGTTCTGAATTTTTCTGTTCAGATAGCGGTTTGATTACATCAGCAAATAAATCAATTTGGTGGTGTTGTAATCAGTCAGTTAGTTCATCATAACCCTTACGAAAATAACAATTAATGAAGTCCAGCAAGCTTTGCTTTCTCTTTGAATTGCAATTAAGGCTTGCTAATGCTACGGTGTTACAATGCCAAAAAATTTGTACTCGAACTTTTGGTTGAATTCCCCTCGCCCTCCCTCCAACTTGATGTAATTTTGTCAAGTTTTCTTAATAAATTGTTACTTTTGCCGGAAAAAAAGTACTCCAATGTTGTTACATCAGTTTGGAAACATTTGCTAGAATCTCAAAACAATACTATTGGATTAAACTCATGTCGTTTTATAGTGGAAATCAAATGGCGATGACAATTGGCTTGGCAAAATCCAAATGAAAAAATGCATATTGGTGGACTCTGATTTTGCTAAAAATAAAAAGTCAAATTATGGCTTTTCGCACCCTAAGTGGCAATAAGTGGACTTGCTTTAACAAATTCTTTAACAAATCTTATTTCGTCTGATCAAAATTCACAAGTTTTCTTCAGCTTCAAATTTATTTATTTTTTTAAATATTTCACATTCAAACAAATGGAGCCTTTGTTTCTTATGTTAAATTTCTTGCTTGGTTGGGATAGCCGACAAAAATTGTGAGACCCAACCTTTATAATTAAAAAAAAAGAAACGTTAAAAAGAGTTCTTTTATTTTCTTTTATTTGTGTGTGGGTTTTTAAGTGATTTTCCTAAACTAGAAGGGGGTAGTTGTAAAAAAAAAAAAAGGTTGTTGTGCTGTGTGTGCACGTGGAAGCATATGGGAGTGCTTGTGTGCATGTATGTTATATAGTTACCAAACAAAAAAAAAAAAAAAAGAAGAGCAACAAAGGAGTTGGAAAAAAGAAGAAGAAGGAGAATCGTACAGGAGAGAAGAAAAAAGAAGAAGAAGAAAGAGGTGTGGAGGGAAGAAACGAGGAAGAGTCCTGATCTTGGTAGGTATTCCTAGTCTCTTTTGCATATTGACTAGTTATGATTTGGGGTGTTGATATCAATTAGGTTCAAATCCCCTAATTAGAGCTTTTCTTTGATATATATATATATATACACAAATCTTCTAATAAGTGCTTCCTTAACTTATTAAGTTAAGGACGCCCCTTTCCCGACCAATTTGTGATGATCCGAGCCGCTCAATATGTTCAGAACGTGATTTTAAGGGTACTCGCGAGAAATCAGCAAAAAAAATGACCGGGAAAGGCTTGATCCGAGCAGTTTTGTTTGTATTTTATCGAACGGTTCTAATAAAAACTGCTCAGTTTAAGCCCTTCCCGGTCTTTTTTTTTGCTGATTTCTCGCGGGTACCCTTAAAATCACGTTCTGAACACATTGAGCGGCTCGGATCATCGAAATTTGATCGGGAAAGGGGAGATAAGGGGAGGTCCGCATTTTGCTTAAAATGAGGAAGCCCTCATAGGAAGGGGACTGTATATATATATATATATATATATATATATATATATATATTTCTTCTTGTTGAAATTGTTATTTGTGGCTGGAAGCAAAAGAATTAGATGTTAGGAGTTGATTTTGGTGTCTAAGTTGCTATAAGTTGGTTTGTGTAAGAATTTTCTGTCGAAAATTGTACCTATCATGCTAGTATGTGCTTGGAATAGTTTTTGGGTGCTAAAATTGTGATAATCGGTGCTGGAAGTTTATAATAGTTGCTGGAAATTCGAGTTATGTGCTGAAAAATGAATTTTAGGTTGCTGAAAATTGGGTTTGGAACTGCCGAAAACTGGGTTTGGAAATCCTGTGGCAATTTGTTGAATTTGGACCATGTAGGTGTTCAAGAAAGGAAACTAGGCTTGGTACGTGGAGCAGAGAACATGGGTTCTCTTGTGATTGCCAAAAGGGAATTTTATCATGTGTGGCAAGTGTACAAAATGTATATTGTTATATTAAGTTGTGTGTTGCCTAATTTGGTGGTTTTTGGACATGCAATTGATTTGTTTTTTCTATTCTTAAGTGTGCTGAAAATTATCTTGGGCCTCGTTTGGAAGGAACATGATGCTAGAGTAATGGTTGCAATCTTTTCATTTTTATGTGTATATCAATAATAATACTCACGTGTATGGATTTATGTGTTACTCGTCAGGTTCGGAAGCGGCGACCAGTACCGTGGCTCCGCGTAGGGAGTGAGCTTGTGTTGGTACCTTTTGGTTGGACCTCGAGGTGGGTGTTCTTATTTTTAATAGCGGAAGATGAGACACGGTGTAGAGTTATTTTTCATATTGAAATGGTTAATATTTGGTTTGAGCTCCTAAGCGAGAATACGATCGTAGCCTTAGTGGCGTATAATATGGCCTTAGTGGCGTTATTGATTATTGCCTTAGTGGCGTGGATAAATATTGCCTTAGTGGCGTAAACAGTATTGCCTTAGTGGCATTATAAAATTGCCTTAGTGGCGTGCCTTAGTGGCGTTATGAGTATTACGTAATGGAACGTTATTGTGGAGCTGTATATTCTTGTTTAAATCGTTTGACAGCACTTGTCTGATTTGCTTCTCTTATTATGAATAAGAGCATTCACTGAGCGTGTTGATAGCTCACACCCCCACGGTGATTTCTTTTCAGGTGCGTGACAGTACGCGGGTCCACTGCAGAGTCTAGACTGGAGTTGTGTACATAGTAGTCTAGCTTTTTGACTCTTTTGATTATGTGCCTATTTTTGGAGCTTGTACATGTTGTAAATACCTGTGGCACGTCTTGTATGACAGTTAATTCCGTATATGCAAGATAAGTTTTTTTTGTATGAGTTGGACACCTGGCTGGCGTTTTTATTTACTGTTTGAGCAGGGCCAAGGTGTGGGTCCATCCCATTCAGAAAATAATTTAGCGTGGTGTTTTCCGAGATGGGGTGTGACAAAAATAATAATGAAACACTGGATAGCCGACAAAAACAATGAACTAGTGTTTCGCTTTTTTATTTTTTGCTCTCCATTTGGTGACCAACTAGAGAAATAAATTGAATAGAGTTTGTTTTTTTTTTTTTTTTTGGGTAAATCAGCTTGAAATTAAAAAGAGGCTAATCGAATGTACAGCCTACAAGGGGCATACCCCAGGAGGACAAAGGAAAAAAGAAAGAAAAGGTAAAAGAAACCAAGAACCTATGCCAAACGGCTACATAGGTCTAAACGTAATTGAACCACCTGTTTCCTACCCATCTGATAGAAGGATACAAAACAGAGAGAAAAGGAATACACATTGTGCACCCTAGCAACCTTACAATGTTGACAAAAGGTAAAGTAATTAGATAGCAACTTAAGTCAGTCCAAACATTTAACATGTGGCAAACCAGTAGCAGCCACCATGCAATATTACTGAGGCTTAAAACAGAAAACAGAAGGGCAGCTGAACTGCATTTAGCCGTGACCAGCTGGTGGGCTGCAACAAGCAGCAGCAGCTAACAGCCATGTTCAGCAATAACAGCCGCGGCAGACAGCAGCAGCAATACCAAAACAGCCGCAGCACCGTTCAGCAATGCTATTATGTTAGAAGGAGCAGCCGTGTGTCTAAGCAGAGCTGCAGAGCAGCTGGTCACTGCTGCTCCTTGTTGTTTGCAGTAGTAGCATAATAGCAACATACAGCAGCAGTAGCAGCGGTCAACAGTAGCAGCAGTCCCCAATCAGGGAACAAAAGGGGCAGGTGCATGGTCCAATAGAGCTGCAAAGCAGCTGGTCTCTGCTGCTCCGTGTTGCAGGAGGCAGCAACGACATAGAATACAGCAGCAGCAGCAAGCATAACAGAACAGAGAGGCTGGACAGTAGCCATGCTAGGTAGGAAGCATAACAGAACAGAGAATGGGCAACAATAGATGCCCTCATCAATGCATCATAGACAGCAGCAGGTATCCAAAGTGCAACACCAAAAAACATGGACAACAAGAGATGCCAGCTTCAGCAAATACAGAGAACAGACCTAAAGGCATAACATAATAGCATTATTGGGAAAATTTGGCTATAACGGCCACCATATAGCCGCAACCCAACAGAAGAAACAAGATGGAACAAAATGCAGAGGACTTCCCCCTCTGCGAAGGGAGATCCCAACGACAGCCCCTGAAGGTTAGGCATACATAAAAGTGAAAACCTCTTAAGAAAAACATTCTTACAGAGATAAGGAATATCAAAGCATTCTTACAACTTAGAATCAACAACAAACAAGGAATATAAAGCTAAGATGGAAAAACCTTCATATCCCGAGCTGAATGCACAGTACAACATAGAGCACAAGAAAAGTAGTTAAGACCATTTAAGAGACAAAAGGTCAAAGCCACACACCGTCTACAAATAGGATGCAAGACAAGGAATTACAAGAGTCTGTAGCTATATGAACTGCTAACACCGATACTCCCTCGAAACCTAAACCACCAGCAAACTACAGCAAACAGGGGGCTCGAACTCCCTCAACTCTCCCTCACAATAAGGCTCCCACTAGATATTACCTCCACTCCAAAAAGAAGGTAGGGGCTCAAGCACACACCTCACGGGGTCACACATATGCTGGAACACACAATGTAACAGATAACCAATAGTGGTAGCAATGAGTTTAAGATAATAACCTTGTATGTAGAAGTATTAGAGACGTTCTCAAATCAAACGAATATGGAACCTTCCATGCACATCCTGTCAGCTAGGAAAATGAGAAGTTAGAAAAATGGAAAACTAATGCAGATCATAATCATGTACTAGCAACATTCCACTCATTTACTATCCATGCTTCTTGTGAATGAGGCATTCTAGAGAGGGATGAGAGTCTATTCCTAACCATGGAGCAAATTTTGTGAACAACTGCCTCCCATGTACAGGAGAGGTTTTGGAACTTTCATACATTCCTTTCAATCCAAATATGATATATGGTCACCGCAAAAGCAAGTTTAGTGATGACAGCCCTGAGGGACTTACCCTTGACACCTGATAGAAACGTGACCCAATCATCCCAAGACCTACTGTGCCAAGACACATGAAGCTTGGTCTGAATGGCTCCCCATACCAATAAAGAGTACGGGCAACTAAAGAAAAGATGGTCATGACTTTCCAACCCCTGACACAGGCTACATTGGGGGGAGAGGTTAAGACCAAAGAGAACAAGTCTATCAGCCGTGGATAACCTTTTCTGAATAGCCATCCAAGTGATAAAACTACACTTTGGAATATGTCCTGAGAACCATACCAATTTATACCACAGGACTTGAGGAAACGGGGTTCTCAACTTGTTCCATAAAGAGGCAATTGAGAACTGACCATTGGGTGTGAGGGTCCATTTAACTTGATCAGCGTTGTTCAGCCTAGACTGAAACAGAGAAGGCAAGGAATTCCTAATCTCATTAAGCTCAAAGGTTTGGGTTATGGGGAAAGCCCAGTTTGAGTTACTTATTATGTGAGACACAGTTGCCTCCTTCGGGACACCAGAGTCAAAAGAGATTGTAGTGCCAAATCTGCTTATCAATGGACCAAGAGGATGCCAGTTATCAAACCACAAGGAGGTGGATTGACCATTACCTAAAACACTAAGAATGAATGGTTGCACCACAGGTCTGAGAGTTAGAAGTTTCCTCCAAACCCAGGTGCAATCACCCGGAATTTTCAAGCTCCAAAAATTCCTCCCTTTTATTAAGTAAGATTTGACCCACTGACACCACATTGATTGTTCCCCCCCTGAAATTAGAAACCAAATGTGTTTGGCAATGGCTGACATGTTCCACACTTGCATAGATTTGAAACCAAGACCACCCTCCTGCTTAGGAGAACACAAGTGTTCCCAAGAGACCTTGGCCCCTGTTTTCTGTAAATCAGGGCCAGACCAAAGAAAAGCCCTAAGAATTGACTCGACTTCCTTAATCACCTTTTTAGGTATGATGAACAAGGAAGACCAAAAGGTTTGGATGGAAAAAAGGACATTTGAGATTAATTGAACCCTACCAGCATAGGTGATATCTCGATTAGTCCATGTCTTAGTCCTTGCAACAATGCTCTCCACTAACCTTTGGCAGTCGGTAGCCTTAAGTTTAGTGGAGAGAAGAGGGACACCTAAATATCTGACTGGAAGGGTACCCTCTTGAAACCCCAAGACAGCCAAAATGGCCTGTCTAGTGCTTGGATTGACCCCGGAGAAGAAAATGCTACTCTTCCTTGGGCTAGGAGAAAGACCCGACATATACTGAAATTCATTGAGAGCATCCTGAATGTGATTGACAGAGGTTAGGTCACCCTTGCAAAATAGCATCAAATCATCAGCAAAACAGAGATTGATTAATTTGGTACGTCCACAACGCCAATGAAAATGAAAACCAGGGAGAATGGATTTTTCCTTAAGAAGACGAGTGAGAACCTCCATAACTATTACAAATAGATATGAAGATAAGGGATCACCTTGTCTCAGTCCTTTTTGACCCAAAATGTACCCAGTGACCTCACCATTGATACTAAGAGAATAATTAGCTGTAGTAACACAAGCTTGAAGCCACTTGATCATTAGGGGGTGGAAATTCATGGAAGTCAGAACATCCCAGAGGAAGTCCCAACGGACATTATCATATGCTTTCATGATGTCTACTTTAAGTGCACATCTGGGGGACGATGAGAATTTATGATACCCTCTCATAAGCTCTTGAGTAAGAAAAATGTTATCAGCTATCCGCCTTCCTTTAATAAAACCTGATTGGACAGGATCTATTAAGAGAGGGAGAACAGACTGCAGTCTCCTGGCTAGTATTTTAGAGATGCATTTATAGATAGTGTTGCAGCAGGAGATAGATCTGTAATCTTCTACTTTAGAAGGATTAGAGACCTTGGGAACAAGAGCAACCAGCGTTGAATTGGCCTTCCGAAGCAGCTGGCCAGACCTGAAGAAGGCTTTAACAGCTGCAGTGACTTCATGGCCAATGATAGGCCAAGCTCGCTTGAAGAAGCCAGCATTGTAGCCATCCGGGCCAGGGGCCTTATTAGGGTGAAGAGACCGAAAAATGTCCCTAATTTCGAGGTCAGAAACCTCTGCAATCATGGACAGTTTTTGTTCATCAGATAACCTCCTACACAAAACCTGTTGGATTCTCGGAAGACCATGATAAGGAGAGGAGTGTGCTGTACCTAGCAAGTTGCTGTAGTAACTAACAAAGCTTGATTTGATAACACCAAGATCATGAGTGAGAGACCCATCCTCCAACACCAGACTAGTAATCTTACTTTTATTTTTGGTGTTACTCACAGATTTAAAGAAATATGAAGTGCATTGGTCTCCAAGCTTTAACCATTGTATTCGGGACTTTTGTTTAGCTATACTTTCCTCAGCTCTAAGCAACGTGAGGAACTGTTTATGGACCACTCTTTCCTGATTAATAATAGAGAGATTAGAAGGTTGACTACCTAAGTCTTTCTGTAGGGACTCAAGAGCCTGTCTAGCGTCCGCTACCCTCTTAGAGACATCGCTAAAATCTCTATTATTAATAAGCTTAAACTCACTTTGCAACAGTTTGAGCTTCTCACATACACAAAACATTGGATTGCCAATAATCACTTTCCTCTAGACACGTTGTACCACATGTAAAAACTGAGGATGCTCAGATAGGAAATTGAAGAACTTAAAAGGCTTAATGGGCCTCTTAGGAGTAGGAGTGATGCACACAATACATGGGGAATGATCGGAAATCCCTGGAGTGGGAAAATGAGCTGAAGAGCAACTAAAGACTTTCATCCATTGCTCATTAACGAGAGCCCGGTCCAATTTGGTGGTGACAAATTGACTAGGTTCCTGTTTATTAGCCCATGTGAAAAAACAACCAGTGTATCTTAAATCATCCAACTCGAGAGCATACAAACACTGATTGAACTCATCCATATGAGAGGGCCAAAATGAAGTGCCCCCATATTTGTCGTTGGGGAATCTAATAGCATTAAAATCTCCAAGGACCATCCAAGGAAGTGAGGTGCCAATACGTTGGAGACTTGACCAGAGTGACCGTCTATTTAGGTAACTATTAGCCCCATAAACAAATGTTGCCAAAAAAGGGACCCCTCCACCTGTAGGATGCACCTCACAATGGATGAATTGATCAGATTGATCCAAAACCTGGACTTGCATGAGTCCAGAATCCCAACACACAAAAATTCTACCAATGGGTGCATGAGAGTAGTTGTTCACAAAATCCCATTGAGGACAGATAAATTTAATTACTCTAGATGCAGCATCCTCCTTAATTTTATGTTCTAACAACCCCAAAAGTGAAAGATTATTTCTATTTACAAAAGATTTAACCTCATTTTGCTTAATAGAAACATTGAGACCTCTAGTGTTCCAAAATCCAAGGTTAATGGGTTGTATAGCCATAAATAATCAAGCAAAAGATAAGTAAACAGAAATGGAAGTACAGAATGCTGCCTTAACAAAAGGATACGGGTGATTTAAGTCCTTCCACTGCTTAAAGCAGAGGAGGATGCCTCCTTAGCTTGCTTCCGCAGCCGCCTTTTAGTAGACTTGGAAAGTTGTTTATTAAATCCAGTGCCTCCATTGGAATACAAGATAACAGGCTCCCCCATAGCCCCTGGAGCCAAAGGATCAGGTGGTTCAGGGGTTGGAAGGTTCTCAAGCTCAGAATGAGGCGTAATCAAGGATTCTGCTGCTTTAGATTGACTGCAGACCACCCCTTCCAAAACCTCTATTAACTCATCCTCAGAATCGCTGAGCTCTTCCCCATTTGAAAGCTCAATAGAGTTGGGGATGCTGACTTGTGGAGGTTGGACACACTCAGCCGTTACTTTCCCATTTCCAACTTGAGCCACAGTATGCACGGCTGCCTTTTGTTTCCCAATTTGAGCAGTAATCTCCTGTTGCTTCTCATTCTCCGCTTGAGATACCAGTTGAGAAGCAATCTGGGCTTTGTTAGCGCATTTATTCGTGTGATGACCAAAGACATGGCATATGTCACACATGGGGGGGAGAACTTGATACTCAACCGACACAACAACTGATTCTCCTGCAACGATAACTGTGATTTCATCAGGAAGAACTTGCTCAGCACTCACTTCAATACATACTCGAGCCTTTGTGGACTGGGTATGTAATAATCCGGGCTGCTTAGCAGTTTTAGCTGTAGCCTGGTCGACATGCAGAGGCTTGCCAATTGTACTGGCCACTCTGCCCAGGCATTCCTGATTCCAAAGTTCAAATGGTAAGTCATGTAGCTTGACCCAAGCCGGGATGTTGGAGGGCTGGGTCTGAGCTGGCTTCATCATCCTGTGCCAGTCCTTGAGGACAAGATACTTCTGAGAGAAGAAATAGGGGCCCCCTTTGAGAACCTGCAGTTTAGCTTGTTCATCCGTAAACTCAAACAGATAGAACCCAGCTACATTAGTTTTAACAGCAACAAAGAGTTCTTTCCATTGGTTACGAGCAGTGGCAGCCAGCAGAGGATATGGCATTGGACCATCAAGAAAATGACCAATCAGATATTTATTCCATTTCCCCACCTCAGTTAATTCAATGTCTATTTCAACGATGGCTTCCTTTCCCTTCTGCAGGTCAGGAAAATATTCCAACTTCATGTCCATAGAAGGGCTCTGAGATTGTAAAAGAGATGCCCAGTTCTTAGGTTTAGGTTTAGCAGAACCAGCATTTTGTTTGGGATTGAATGGATGAGGTTGGACAGGGCGCGCCTGGTTACTCAATGAGGTCTGATGATGTTGATCAGACAAAGGGTTGTCTTGAACTCGGGAATGCTGTGTAGCAGTAGCTAGATTTTGCTTAGAAGAAGAGGGAGCAGAATCCGTAACTGGGTGGTGTGAACCAGGAGCACGGTTCCCAGTCCTTGGCCGAATTTCATCTACAGTATAACCCATATTGGGATCTCCTTCCACATAAGGATTTCCTCTGGCATTGTACAAGAACTTAGGGTTAGAGGGAGATGGATGTACCTGCTTTTGGTGATTCACAGAAAGAGAGGCATCGCCCTGTAACTTGCTGGCTCGTTCTTCTGCTTCTCGTATTAGAGCTTGCTCGAAGACCTGCTGTAGCTTCCGGGATGGACTAGAAGATTTAGCCAATTTCGGACTGAACTCCCCTGTCACTCCTAATTCCTCCGAAACTTTGAGATTTAGGGTTTCTTGGTCCGACGAACTCAGACGGAACTGGCCCAGGGGATTCCGGAGCTCAGAGATCTGAGAGATGCAAGGGACCTCAGCGAATGTGTTTGATTTAGGATCGGGATGTATGAGTGGAGGTTGAGATGGAGATACTGCGTAATCGACCACCGCACAACCGAGCGATCGAGAGTCAGAATTCCTGAGAGATTGGTGAGCGGGAGCTGAACCTCGACGGCTTCTTCGAAGTTCATTAGAGTCGGTAGCCTTAAGCCCTATACCGTCAGCCATGGAGATTGAACCGTCTCCCATGTTGAACAGTACAGAAATCGCCCAAATCGCCTAACCCATTTTTTCTCTATAGAGTTTGTTTTTGTTCCTACGGCAGTTAGAATAAATTGATTCTCCTTGGCCCTTGCTAACAACTCCAGGGACCACCTCAAAGGTGCATACAAGTTAATCAGTACATTTTGTATTATCAAAAAAAAGTAAAAAAATCAAGTGCTCTCTCTTCATATCTATTTCCTTTCTGTTTTTTGTCTAGTATATAATCAAATCAAGTCCAAGATCCGCATAAATCTTTGGTCTTTGGGGAAGAATTCTTTTTTTTCTAATAAGAGCTTCCATGTGAGTTGCTATTTGGTACCATCTTTGTTGGTCTCCTTCTTCTCAAGCTTTCTCTCCAAAAAAGCTATGGAGTTCTATCTCTCAAGCTTAGGGTTCCCTTACTCTCTGTGACTATGCCCTGAAAGTGTAGCAAGGAAGACGGACGAAATTGAGTTGTTTAAAGAGAGGAGGGAGAGAATTGCATGTGCTTCAATTGGGTTTCACGGAGGTGAGAGGAAAGTGGCCATCGGGCTGCAAAGAGTCGAACCGAGCCGAGTTTTACTGTGTTCAAGCTTGTTTATTAAGGTTTTAACGAATACGAGCTTGAGCTAAGTGAAAACTTAACGAGTCGAGCTCGAGCCGAGCGGGCCTTGGCTCTCGAGCTCGAGTTTGTTCATGAGCCTCAACGGACCAACGAAATATATATATATAACCAAAAATATTTTAAGTGTGAATGTATATATCTTTCATTTTCCTATGAAGCGGGAGTGTATTGGTATGCGTGTGCTCTTGCCTCCCTTGATTGACTGGAAACTGAAAACGAAAAGAACAAATTATGAAAATTATGAAATAACAATAAAAATTCTAAACTTAAGTGTATATATCCGGCTCGTGAGCCGACTCAAGCGGAGCTTATCTTAGCTCGAGTTCGGCTCGTTTACAGAACAAGCTGAAAAAATCAGCTCGAGCTTGTTCGTTTAACTTCCAATCCAAGCTTAAATGAGTCACTAATGAGCCGAGCTGCGAGCCGCTCGCAAGCGGTTCGGTTCGTTTGCAGCCTTATGGCCATGGGGTAGTGATGGGACTAGAAGAGGAGTGTGGCAATCCATTAATGCTGAAATTGATTTGAGTGTATCCAATCATTTTACATGGTCTAGACTCTAGAGCAAGCTAGGACTGCTACGGTGGTTTGAGAAGAGGAGGACGTGGTTTCGGGGTGCTGTGATGCACCTCGCATTATCCAGCTGTTCATCTTGTCAATAAATGGTTCGAATTTTAAGTTCCGTTTGTTTTGATGTATTTATGGTGTAAAATATATTCTATATTCTATGTAAAATATTTTTTCAGAATGCTCCGTTTGTTTGGACGTAAAATATTTTTCGGTAAAATATTTTCCGGTAAAATATTTTACCTATTTTCCGGTGTTTAGTTGTATAAAGAATGAGAAAAACATTTTACATGTAAAACATTTTCCATCAATTGGATAAAAAATGACTTATCCTTAATCTTCCGTACGTTATTTTCCGAAATGAACCTGCTGCCTTCTACTGCAATTCTCATTACTTAATTTCCTCGATCATCAGTCTTGACCTACGTTCAATTCCAATAATCTCATATCTCTCCACCATTTAAGCTCCTCATCTCTCTCTGTACACTATTTTGTTGATTTCTGAAAATATTTTCAAGTACCAACCAAATACCGGAAAATAAAAGTTTGAAATTTATTTTCTGAAAAAACATTTTACATGGAAAATATTTAACATTGTAAAACATTTTACATCAAAACAAACAGATCCCAAATTTCAAACTTTTATTTTTCGGTATTTGGTTGGCATTTGAAAATATTTTCGGAAATCAACAAAATAGTGTAGAGAGATAGATGAGGAGTTCAAACAGTAGAGAAATATGATTATTGAAATTGAACGTGGTCAGGACTAACGATCGAGAAAACTGAGCAGTGAGAATTGCAGCAGAAGGGCAGCAGATTTATTTCGGAAAATAACTTACGGAAGATATATTTAAGGGTAAGTCATTTTCATCCAATTGATGGAAAATATTTTACATCTAAAATGTTTTTCTCATTTTTTACACAACCAAACACCGAAAAATAGGTAAAATATTTACATACTGCTCGTTTGTTTCGACGTAAAATGTATTTTCAAAAAATAAATTTCAAACTTTTATTTTCCGGTGTTTGATTGACACTTGAAAATATTTTCAGAAATCGACAAAATAGTGTACAAAGAGAGGTGGAGAGCTTAAACGATAGAGAAATATGGGATTATTAGAATTGAACGTAGGTCAGGACTGACGATCGATGAAACTAAGTAATGAGAATTGCAGTAAAAGGCAACGGGTTCATTTCGGAAAATAACTTACAGAAGATTTAAGGGTAAGTTATTTTCATCCAATTGATAGAAAATGTTTTACATGTAAAATGTTTTCTTCATTCTTTACACAACCAAACACCAAAAAATAGGTAAAACATTTTACTGGAAAACATTTTACGTCCAAACAAACAGGGACAATGGAGCCTATTCGAACAATAGATTTCTCGGGTTTTGATCGTGGATTAGACCTGACAAGGATATCTTCATTCTTGGAAGTTGGAATGGCTTATTCTAGATTAGTAGGCTACCCAAATTATGATTAGCTTAGGTTAAGTCATGAATTCTACTAGTAATAATTGTGAAGTCAACGCATAATGTTCAAAAGTCAAATTTGATAATTCCAAATCTCGTTAGGCAAATCTTCTTGTTAACACATAGTTAATCAAAGTTTTAAATTTCTTTTAAACACATTACGAATTTATATTTTAAAAATTTGGCATGTTACAACTTCAAATATATCACCAAAACATTGAAGAAATTAATATCGTTGTAAATTCATACTGCACTTGTCATACTTTATACATCCACTGCTTACCGTGAGATTCAAACACAGGTCACCACTGGAGAAAGAAATAAGACAACTAACTTGACAAGCTTGATTTCTCCATATTTTTGTTTGCTTGTTACATAAACGTAGGATAAAAATTAATGGTTAAACTTTACTTACTAAGCATGTGGCTTATTCTACCAAGATTCTTAAAAAATAAATATTTATTTGTAATTTTTAAACTTAAAAATAATATATTTGCAAAAAGATATTTAATTTTTTTTTACATTGTTCATCATCAAAATCTATTGAATAAAATTCATATTTCTTAAAAAATTAATTCAATAAATTTATTATTTTTAAGCTGAAAAATTATAAGTATAAGTAATTACTTTGTTAAGAATGAACGGAAACGAGAGAGTTTCTCTCATGCCAATCTTCTCTCTCTCTCGCTCTCTTCACTTGACAATGACATGACACGAGCATAAAACTGTTACTGGAAACCGAGAGAAGGCGATGAAGAGCAGCAATATCATGGCGGATAAGGGTCGGATCTTGCCTGTTGACCCGAACCTCCAGACATGGGTCTGCCAGAACTGCCGCAACTACCTTTGCATCCTCGACGATACCTCCTCCTCGTCTCGCTCCGGTCTCTCTCTCTCTCTCTGTTGTAACTCTCAAATCATCATATGCTCTTTCTTAAATAAAATTGACGTATAGCTGCTTAATTTTGGATGGCTAACCGAATTTGTTTTGCCATAACAAAACAGCGTAGAATAGTCTTTCTTGGCCATCTATATGCATACAAGTATATGTCCAATGGTGAAACCGACTTGATTGTTTGGTTGCGCTGAATGAATTTGATGGTTTTGCCTCCTCAAATGTCTTAAGGACTTGCCAATTAAATATCGTCTGGTTATATTTCTGAAGTGTATGTTCTTGTAGGTGGTATGAGAGATTCAAAAGTTTGGTAGACTAGTAGTGCTTGGAATGTATGGTTGGAATAGGGAACTAGTCAGTAATTCTGCCGAGTGCGTAGCTAGGTTATGTAGTTTTTGTTTCTGGTGTGACTCAAGGTGTTTTGAGTGTGTAGTTATAGTTAGGGGTTCAATGGCCCTTCCCTTCTTTTTGGTTGTTCTTTTTCAATGCTAATATCTTGCTAAAAAGGGGGAAAAAAACAGTAAGGATGACACAGCGGAATTAACAAGAGATTAGTTGCGTACTAATCCAAACGAAGGTAAACTCGAATCCACGAGAAAGAGACAAAGTCTGAGAGTATTATTGATTAAAGATACTGCATAATGTTGTTACAACACCTTTTATAAGAGAAGAGGCCTAGCCCTAGCAAACCCTACCATAAAAAATGAAGTATCCTGAAAATTGGGAAAACTAATAAAATTAAAAATTAGGAAGAATAATAAGACTTTCGTAAAAAGAACAAACTGAAAAGGAATTATACGCTAAGAGTTATAAACGTTCTAAAACTTTCCTAAAATGGCAAAAATATCAAATGGAAGGCCTAAACGAAATAATTAGGCCGAAATCCGCCATCGGTTACAACTTAGGGTGGTGAGTCTTGACCACAATACAAAAATAAGTCAGCCCACCTAGTTTGGGCCCATTCTGAGCTCGTCCGAAATTTGCCAATTCGGGAAATCCACAACTAAACATTGTTTGGCCTTCCAAGGCTTTGACTGGTCCAATTGATTAAGGAATTGGGCCGCCACTTGTTCTAAAGCAATGTGATAGTAATATCATTGTTAGTGAAAATGCCAGGACGGGAGAAGGCCTAAATTGGCATGGAAAGTTTTGGTAAAAAGGAAGATGGATTTGTCATATGGCTCCTGACATATCAGAATGGAAAAAAGGGATTCATATAGGTGACACCAGTACATTGAAACACAAGAACTAGTTTTGTTTGGTTTGGTTTGATTTTGTAATAGCGAAGTGTTTGTACTTTGTTGTCATTTATAGATATATTGCTGAGAATAGTACTCAAAGATGTGTTTGAGTTTATGAATGAGTTGGGTATTTTTATTATGGAGCTTTTCAATTTTCGATGTCTCTTAATGTATCTAATGTGAATTAAGCTTCACAGGACTTCAGTTTTACAGCATGACCGTTGTTTAAAGGAGTTAGGTGTTTATTCCACCTCAAATCCAATTGGGATTACAAAGTTGTGCCAATGATGTCATTTTGAGTTTGTATAAGAAAAGTAGTGTTTTTGTCAAGTTATATATGATATTGCTTCTTTCCGTTATTCGAAGATGTTGGAGTTTATGGATGAGTTGGATTTTTGCTAAAAAATATCACTTCATAGTTTTCGTGTATTTCTTCAGTTTGTCTTTCTCATTGAACCTATCTATTTCTAATCTTAATTCGTAGGGCTACATTTTTGTAACACGACGAAGATTTCAAAGCATTGGCTTTTAATTCCTCCTAAAAAATAAAACGATGCAGGAATGCAGGGTTCTTTGATCAACGGTTCTGGAAGTGTGTTAGGGTCCACAAGTATGGACCATTCTTTTGTTGTATTGCCAAAGCAGAGAAATCAAGTTCAGGGGGTTCCTCCTCGTCCTCGCAGCGGAGGGGTGCAGCCTAATTCTAGTTGGAAGGCAATGGAAGAGTCGTTCGTGGTGTTGCCTCCACCGGCTGCGTCTGTCTACCAGTGTGACTCTACATCTGATGAAGGTGGGGTTCATTTATCATCACAGGGAGGAACGAGTTCTCCTATGCAGTCAAACAATTCTGGGCTGCACTCGACCATAACTGTCTTGAAGCGTGCATTTGGTATTGCTACAACCCAGATGCAGGTATTCATGAGTATTATCATTTCCGTGATGGAAGAAGGAGCTTCAGTGGGAATTGTATTGCTTTCATATTTTTATTCATTCAGAACTTAACTGTTGGAATTGGTATTTTTTCTATTTTTCCTTTCCAGGTTGAGCAACCATTATGCCTGGAGTGCATGAGAGTGTTATTTGATAAACTTGATAAGGAGGTTGAAGATGTTGACAGTGACATCAAAGCTTATGAAGCCTGCCTCCGGTTCTTAGAGGGGGAGGCACCCAATGTTCTTAGTGAAGCTGAATTTCTCAAGGAGAAATTAAAGGTGCTTTATTCCCCATCCAGTTCCCATGCTTCGATCACTTTGCTTTTTCTATCATAAAACCAAACCAACAAATGTTTTCTATGGAATGAGTAAAATTACAGGTAATTGATTTTGTGGGTTTTCTTTTTGTTTTCCACTAAATTATTTTCTTAGCAGCTCAAGAGACATGGTGTGCCCAGTGGATAATGACCATGAACCACTGGGCTACCATTACCGAATTTTTTCATTCTTAGGTATTTAGAGAACTATGGCCTTTAGAGTATTGATTTTTGTAATGTAATGTTGATGCTGGGCAATCTTTTTGATTCATTATTGACTTATACTACAAGACATGCAACTTGCAAACTGTTTATTCGATTGGAACAACCGAGATTGTAGTTGTTGATTTAGTCACTGAGACCAAATTTTTAGGGTTGTCATTTGTTCATTCATGATTAAGAAACAGCAAGTGTGCAAGATGAGTGTAGCGGAAATGAGAATGTTGAGGTGGATGTGTGGTAAGACTAAACGAGACAGGATTAGAAATGAAATAGTTCGTGAGATGGTAGGTGTAGCACCTATAGAGGAGAAGTTGAGAGAAAATAGGCTAAGGTGGTTTGGGCATGTCTACTGTAGATCTAGAGATGCAGTAGTTAAGAGAGTGGATAAGATAGCTTTGGGTAGTAACCCTATAGGGAGGGGAAGACCTAAATTGACATTAGATGTTGTTGTGCGCAAAGATACGAGTCTAATAGGTTTGAGTGAACAAGTGGCCTTTGACAGAGCTCAATGGAGAAAAAAGATTCATGTAGCTGACCCCAATTGATTGGGACATAAGGCTCGGTTTGGTTTGTATAATTTGTATTTTCTTTTCTGCAAGAGCTAATTTTGCAATAGTTTTATTGTTCTTATTTTTCTTTAATATGGCAAGTAAACACCAAAATATATCTAGTTTAGGTGGCGAACATTATGGTAAAAACTCATGCTTCTTGGAGCTCTTTGCCCCTTGAATGCTGGCTATTGGCTAATTGTTGTACAATTTATACTCATTCATATAGTTGAGGCAAAGGGTTTGCCGTACAATTTTTCGAGAAATCGCAAAATAATGAGCCCTGTGTGGATCTATGTTGGATGTACTTTTATGTATGTTGATAAGTGCATCAACATCAAGTTTGTCTGAATCAAGGTTACCATAACAGCCGGTACGGTCTGGTATGTACCGTTTTACCTAAAAACTAGTACCATGAACTTCCAGGTTCGTTCCTCCACAGGTGATTCTTGGCTGATCTCGGCCATACTGGCCATTCCGTGTAATTTTCGTTCCTTTTGGGTGGGTGCCAGCTGCTTAATGTCTTTGGCAGAGAGACGAATAAATGAGTCTTTTGTGAGAATACATCTGGACAAGTTCAATGAAAGCCCGCAAGAGGTAGTCTGATTCGCTACACATTGGACAATGAAGTTGATGCACTTCAATTTTGAAGGAAAGAGATACATAGTGGGGTACACATTTCATGGTTTTCGTTTTGCCCAACCAAATGTATGTATAACTTTCACATTTTAATCACCCGCTTGTTTAAGTAAGTTGTTTATACTTCATACATTGAAAGTCATGGCTCATAGGTGAAACATATTAATTACTCATGTTAATCCAAACAACAAATGTAAATACTAATCATGTGATTTTTACATGATTACATCAATAGAACGGAAACGGTAACCGGAAAAAACCTGTACCATAGCTGGTACGGTATTCAGAACCTTGGTTTTGATCGTACTTGCTATTGATTTATTTCTCCTATACCTATAGACAGTAAGAGCTTTTTATTACCTATTAAGAGAGAGAAAGTACCTGTTAGTTTTAGTTGAAATCTCATGCATAAATTGTGGCTCTGGATTCAATATGTTTGTTGGTCATATTATCTTCTGTTGATGAAATTTAAGATTGAAGAAGAAGAACGGAACCTTGAAGCAGCAATTAAAGAGACAGAAAAACAGTGTGAGAAAGTGACTAGCGAACTAAAGGAATTGGAGTTGAAATCTATCCACTTCACAGAGTTGGAAGAGCGGTAAATTTTTTTCCCCGAAATTTTGTGCAAAACTAAAGTGCCTATTTGAACGATTTCTGATGAAATGTGGAATGGGCCAAATGGCCATTGACTTTGTAGGGTTTTTTTCATTTTGAAACATTCTATTTACTGTGAATGATATCAATCAAGGAATTTTTCGTTGCTAATTCTCCCATTTTTTTAATCACATGTATACCAGGTATTGGCACAAGTTCAACAATTTCCAGTTTCAGCTCATTTCACACCAGGTGTTTGCTGCTTGTCCTTTCCTTAAGACATCATTTACCTCCGATGATTTTGCATGCATAGCATTTTTGTGGATTTTGTAGCTTTGTCCTCAATAGATAACTTCTGCTTGTTATAGGCTAATTCACATTATCTTTGAAATACTTCAAGCAAATCCTCTGGTGAGTAAATTACATCTCTTAATTGCACCTGTTCCTGATAGTCCGATACCCTTCCAAGGGAAAGGGGATACTGGGGGTGGAGGATTTGACAGTAATAATGTGAATTGATATTAATGTTTATGTAAAATTTGCTGCTGGACAATGACCTTTTCCATGTCATGCATGAAAATGGTATGTTGCCACCTGGAGTATGCCTTAATCTGGTAACTCTAGCTGGGCATCTCACCCTCATCTGTCAAATGTTCTGATTATCTTGGAGAACTTTTAGTTGCACTGAAGTACTAAGAACAGTAGTGCTTTTTCCACAACTTAACTGGGTTTTCCCCCCCGGCAAACAGGAAGAGAGGGATGCAATTTTGGCTAAGATTGAAGTTTCGCAAGCACATTTGGAGTTATTGAAGAAAACCAGTGTGCTTAATGATGCCTTCCCAATCTTGAATGATGGAGAATTTGGAACAATTAGCAACTTCAGATTGGGTCGACTTCCTAAAATTTCGGTAAGAATACTATTTTTTTTATAAGATAATATTACCATAAAGGCATTAAGGATTTGCCGCCCATATACCAAAAAAGGTTTTGCTAGTTACTGCCCAGTGGGCATCGCCTCGATAGAGGGGTAATCCCCCCCAACTGTACAGAAAAGTTTGACTTGTCAGCCTTTTTCTCCCGTTTATTCTTTTTGGTCAACTTCTATGACACTAGTTCTCATATTTCTCTAAATGCCGATTTTTACCTTAGAGAGTATATGCGAACTTTGAAAAGAACTCCAGGCTACTTTTGGTTGACTTTTCTCTCTCCTATTTTTTTCACTTTTTAATTTTTCGACGGTGCTATGGACACCAATTTTACCTCACAGTTCATTTTTTGTGGGACCTACCTAAGGTCTTACAAAAATGATTTGAACTGTTTATTTTCTAATTTTTTTTTTTATGAATTCCTATAAAAAATGAACTCAGCCGAATAATGAGAAGGGTTTCTTCAGCATTCATTGTGTGAAACTGGGTGGTTTGCCTCACAAATTTTGAAAAGATCCTTACTGATATTCGATTGAGCTGAATTTTTTTATTGGATCCCCACAAAAAAAAAATTTAAGAAAAATGAATAGTTCATATCATTTTAAGGGACCCGAGGTGAGCCATTCAAAAAAATCTGTGCATGATCTGTCTAGTAGAATCTATGCGCTAAGACCTTTTGTCCATTTTTGCCTTGAAATCACAAGAACCACATTGAACATACCACAACAATTCTAGACTTGAGCCCCTGTTCTTAACACCTATAGTTTTGTTTTTTGTTTTTTGTTTTTATAGCAGACCACTCAAAGTTTAAACCCTTGTTTCCAGCAGCATTTCGAAAGCCTAAAGAGTAAAAACAAAGAGTACAAGCATTAGGATATCTCATGCTACTTCACTACGAACGCAGTTTGCTTTGCACAGATTTGTGCAAAGATTTTTTGTGGCACCCACTTTTGTGTCCCATACAAATGATCCGATCCGTTTATTAATTTTAAAATATTTTTTTAGGGACAATGTAAAGAATAAGCTTAATAGGATACATGTAAGTGCTTGATCCAATCTTACAATTTTCATTCAGAATTTTAATCCGAAATTCTGAATGAAAAGTTATAAAATTCATCAATCACTTACATGTATCATATTGAGTTGATTTTTTTACAGGATCCCTTAAAAAATATTTTAAAATTAATGAACGGATCAAATTATTTGTGTGAGATCCAAAAGTGGGTTCCGCAAAAAATCTGTACACAAATCTATGCAAACTTATCTGTGTTAATACTCAATAGCACGGTTGGTTTGAAAACTAGTGAAAATGGGAAAAGTAAAAAGTTGTAAAGTAACGGGAAAAAAAGTAGGGAGAAATTGCTGGCTAGTATTGGCTTTGCTTGGTTCCCCACTTTGGGAGTAACTTTTAACTCTCGGCACAGTTTTCAATAAATCTCTCTCTATCTCTCTCCACTCATTACCACTCAACTCTCAAAAATAACTTTCTAAGGCTTAAACCAAACAAAGTGGTTGTGATTTAAAATAAAAATAGGGCTACTAATGTCTTTTTAAGCCAAACCTTTACATCATGTCCCACTGCCATTTTACTTTGCATTGCAGGCACATGTGTCAAAGCCATAATCCTTTAGGGCCCACATCTAGTATGCCCCCCGGGTGGTTTGTAGATATTGCCTAAAAAAAAAGGCCACAAGACAACAGGCCCTATACACTTAAAACTCCCATGAGACTGAAAAAGCTCAAACCAATCTAAAAATTGGTCAAAGAGACGGATAACAATCTCTCTTGTCCCAACTATACAAGCTATTCAACAAAAAACTTTTGATTTTAAACAAAGGCTTTTCGATCCCTTTAAAGCATCTCAAATTTCTTTCACGCCAAATCACCCTCATCAAACAAAGAGAGATCACGAAACCCGCTTCCTTCTTTTTCCCACTCTAGCACCTTTCGAAGCACTTAAGAGTTCCATGACATTTCTGGTCTGAATACTATGCACGGTTGTTACTTGAAAATGTCCTTGGATGGCCAATTTGATGTCTGCACTCTTATTATCCTATTCATTATGTTTTAATGAACTGGCTTTAGGAAGCGGCATAAGCTTATGTTGATCGGGAGAGGGTTCTCACTAATGGGGTTACTTGAGATCTATCCCCTTCTCTTTGCCTCTGCTGCAACATGTTGCCTTTGCTGCAACGTGCAATTATTTGGGGGCTGAACAAATATATTTGCGTAGTTGTTTGTCATTCTCTACATATTCGCAGTTGACTTGAATGGGTCCTGTGACCACCCATCAACCCAATGTTGTGCTTTGATAGAGAAAAAGAACCTTCTTGCAATTTGTTTGAGGGATTGATAGTTGGGAGTCCCTTAATGGGCAATGAGCATTATTACAGGAGCTTATGATTGCAAGTTCCAATGGTTTATTGGTCAGAAAAATGCAATTGATGGCACTCTTGAATACAATCAAAACTTTGTTCTTTATATTAATTTTCCGTATCTTGCAGTAATCCCTCGATTACAGAATTTCCTTGTTTTGATTATGCTTAGGTAGAGTGGGACGAGAAAAATGCTGCTTGGGGCCAAGCTTGCCTTCTTCTCCATACCATGGCTCAATATTTTCAGCCGAAATTCTCGTATCCTTTTATGGGAACATGCATCTCTATTGTGTTTCTATGGAAACTATTCTGCTGTTAAAATTTAGTTGCGTCAGTCAACTGAAGGTGATGCAAATATCTGATCAGCCTTGTAGCAGTGTATGTACACCTGGACAGACAATGTTGAGAAACATAGGCACAGAGTTGATTGAGCTTCCATTAAAGTAGATGGATTTGTACTTGGACCAAAATTAAGAGTAAGAGCATGTATGTGGTGCATGGGAAATAGTGGGAAGTTAACTTGAAGGGGCTTAGAGGCATTTTGTTACCAAAATTCCCACTTCTCTTTCTAGTTATGGCGGTCTCTATGTTAAAACACTCATGGAATCTTTTGTGTGAAACCTCTCATACATGTGCCTCTGAGTGGCATCAAACTGTGCTGGCACCACAAACGCTGTATCATCACTACGTGGTTCTTGTTTTTCTCTATGAGTTGCATTTTACTATGGAGATTGCAACACTTATCATGTCAATGAATTCTCTGGGAGCTGTAGTTGTATAAGGGATGATCCGGCTGGATATACCATTGTAGTTGGCTAATGAGATTTGCAGAATGGAGTCAACCTTGTTTTGAAATCTATATATTTATAAGTAACCTTGTTTTGAAATATTGATTTAAACTGCTTTCCTCCTTGAGGAAACTGCAGGGAATTTCCCTCCTAGATCCTTTAAGCATTTAGTGCTGAACATGTCATTGCTAGATAGATCTCAACATAAGTTGTTTTTTCTCAATTATGTTTCAGGAAAAAGATCTTGCTGTTTCTACTACCATGGCAATATAACCTGGGAGTCTGGGACTAAAGGTGGGTGGGGCCCAAGCTGGGTGATGCCAGTTGATCTGGAGCTACCTTGTTTCCCACTTAACTCTATCAGATGTTGTCCTTTTGAATGAGGATGGCCGTTTTCGTTTGGCATGTTTAGTTTAGTTTTAGTTTTGTTTTCTAATCATTACCCTATTTCTCTTTTCAATTATTACCCTTTTTCTCCAATTATTATTCTCATTTCTCTCTCTATCTCTCTCCACTCATTACCCTTCTCTCCAATCATTACCCTATTTCTCTCTCCACCCACTACCAAAACGAAAATACCCAAAACTACCAAACAAACAAAGCCGATGTTTTTATCCTTAATTTATTTTTGTCAGATACCGGATAAAGGTTCTTCCTATGGGAAGTTATTCTCGAATGATGGACAGCAGGAACAATAAGTATGAGCTGTAAGTACACGTAGTAATGATTCTTTGGTCATTCTAAATTCATTGAGACTTGGAAATCAATGCAGCTTAGCCTTGTGAAGTTGGTGCTTGAAGGGGGGATTTTTTTCGCTTTTTAATTGTTCCCTACTTTCTTAAAATTGCATAAATACCTAATGGGTGAATGTGTTCTCCTCAAGTGTTTCCACAATAACTTCTTAGAACCTTAATCCCTACCAAAACATGGCACATGAAGGGGTGTTTTGTTCTGCTTCTTAATTGTTTCCCCAGTAACTTTTTAAAATTGCCTTGAACCCTCTTTCATGACACATCTTTCTCGCCAAGGAATGGGAAGCCTTTCTCCTGGTGACCCATGACCCTTGAGGTTCTTTAACCTATGTGGGTGGTGTGGATATCGAGATCAAAGTCAATTCTCTTTCCTAACCTGTTTACTATTACATCAATGATATAGCCTCGAACCCAAGTACTTTGTCTCGGATTTCTTATTCTCTCTTTCTTTTTTTTATGACCATGCTTATGAAGGAAACTTGTTTCATAATATCTATTCTGTTTGTGTCATCACACAATTTCATGGCCATTCAGTCTCCTAATCTTGTTCATTATGTCTGACGATTCAGGTGCATTCTTTCGTATGGCCTGGGTTCGCATTGGATATTTGGGTTCATTTTTCCTTTTCCCATTGCATGTAATTTCTTTTTTCCCTATTGGAGTGTATAACTGATATTTTTTCTTAGGTATGGTCCGGTGAACTTGTTTTGGAGCACTAGATACGACGAAGCAATGAAATTGTTCTTGACTTGTCTTAAGGAGTTTGCAGAATTCGCAAATTCCAAGGATAAAGAAAACAACATCCCACCTGAGAAATGTTTCAAGCTGCCTTTTAAGTAAGTCCCTTTGATACTTGAAATTTGAATTGCGCAGATTTCCATAATGTGATATTGATATAGCTATGGTTGCTCTCTTGTAGAAAATCGAAGACTTCGTTGTGATCATGCTTGTGTGACAATGGCATATAATAGGATGAGTTTGACTTTCAAAGTATGCTGGTAACATTGTTGGATGCTATATAGCACTGACACGGACACTACATCGACACTCAAACACGTTAAGTTTTAGGGGGAAAAAATAGAGGACTCGACATGTTGGGAGACACGCTTAAAAAAACAGAGAGAGGTTCAATTATACGAATAAAGAAGGCTCTAATTTGTAATATGGAACACCATATATACCTTAAATTTCTCATCCCATCATTCACAAAAGTACTAGAATAAACCAAAGGCGTTTCATCATCTATGTATCTTTACTACTAATAAATCATGTATCACAAAAAAAGACTTTCCTAGTCTTTAACGAGAATCTACTAATCGGTTAACATCCCAAGGTAGTGCGAGTGTCCCTATAGTGTCCGAAGCATTTTTTGGAGTGTCCAAACCAAAAACGCTGAGAAAAATTAGGACACTTCAGCTTTGAGTGTCAGACGCATGTCAGGAGAGTGTCGATGTCAGACAAGTGTTTGACAAAGTGTTTGTTCTCCATAGGTTGGGTGTATTGAGACTACTGCAGTTACTTTCTTCCCCTCTACATGAATATCTTGTTGTTTAGCCATCAAGACAGAAATTTTGTAGCCAATCTTATTGGTAATTTATTTCTATTCTATCTACTTTTGCATCTCCAACTGGATGGAGGACTTTACATGTGGAACAGCCTTTTAGTAAAATGTATGTGAATTGTTAAAACATTTAGAATGGTTTGTGAAAATGCATGTCACAATTTCTTGGTTTATGGGTGCCATAATTAGCATGCAACCCAAACTCATTTATTGTTGGGCATTTTCATATGTTGCCCTTCTCAATTCGTTGGACGGGAAAATGGCACAATGAAAATAGTTATTCGTGGGTGTTTATAAAAATTCTGTGAGTGTTCATGAAAAATCGTAGGAGCAAATTTTGAGATTTTAGCTTTTAAAAGGTTGTGTGGGGCAATCGATCAAAGATGTGGTTACCTTGCTTGAGCCTCTAGTTTGGATGGATGGGTTCTTGCCTAGCCCTTCGTCTGAACCTCCTGGTTCAGCGACTGGGTTTGCCTAGCCCTTCACCTGAGCCTCCTGGTCAGCGACTGGGTTCGCCTAACCCTTTGTCTAGCCGGCACAGTGAAGCATGACTAACAAACCACACCAGAGGGACTCCAGAATGGTCCTCCGGTGTGAGAGTTAGATAGTGCAGAGCAAGAAGGTAAAGCACTAGGGTTTTGAGGGTAGGATATGATGTACCTCTTTAAGGTTGCTTAGCTTCCTTTATATAGAGCATCCTTACATGCTCCCCAAGTAGGTACGTTTCGGCTAACATAAGAGATAAGGTCGCCAAAAACCTTACGCATGAGCTGGCACACCCACGTGCGCTCGTGATTATCTCTCCGCACAACCGCTTGGATGACATCACCTTCATCATACCAGATAAGATGGTTACATGTATATGAATGAGCTGACACAATATTCACCGCCATGCTTAGTGTCCAAGCACTAGACCGATCGTAGCGACTCTACGTCTATTGCTGAAGAACCAACAAGACCCAGTTGCCTGCCCGAGCATCATCATTGCCGAACCATAATGTCCAAACCAAAGAGAGGAGCATTGACCTCAGTATAGTTGGCCAACCTTAATGTCCGAACCATAGAGAGGAGCATTGGCCGAACCATAATGTCCGAACCATAGCGAGAAGCGTCGACCTCAGTATGAGTTGGCCAAACCTTAATGTCCGAACCTTAGGAGCCCCGACCTCAGTATGAGTTGGCGATTGGATACTCCATATCCGAATGTTGCTGCCACCGAGCCCGTCTATCCGAACCTAAGAGTTAAATGCTCGACTCGACCTTATTACAAGTTGGCCGAACCACCATGTCCAAGCCTAAAGAGAGCTTGAGTGTCAACCTATGTAGCACCGACACTTCAAAAGGGCGCCGTGTCCACGTATTGGACACGGGGACAAGGCGGGGACACGCCCAAATACGTATTGGACACGCCACATGGCGTGTCCAATAATTTTTATTATTTTTGATGGGGACACGGCCGGGGACACGCCGGGGACACGGTTGGGGGTCAAAATGTAATATAAATTTTAATTTTGAGGGGTTAATATGAAATTATTCAAAAATATTTGGGTTAAAAATGTAATTATGCCTTTATTTGGACCATGGTAATCTTATACATTCATATAGGACATGTCTTCATCAACAATGGAAGAAAAGAAATATATATGTATATATGTATTTATATATTTATTTATTTATACACGTGGCGTGTCCCCCGCCGTGTCCCCATTTTTTTAGAATTGCCGTGTCCCGTGTCCGTATCCGTGTCCGTGTCCGTATCCGTATCCGTGTCCGTGCTACATAGGTGTCAACCTCAGCATAGGCCGATCGTCATACTAACTTTTCTGAACACCATTGTGCTGAACTGAGCCCGACCGGACATAGCAACCCAGTCAATGCCTTGATCGGATCAAATAGAATCGAGGAGTTTAACCCTGGCTTTCGCTGAACGTAGTGACTATTCGGCCCACTACATGTTGCAAGTGTTTGTCATAAATTCTTATCAACAAATTTTGAGAATATATGGATTCCTAGAAGCTGAAAGAGAAAATACAATTTTTTTTTATAGAAGCTGGGTTTGTGTAGACACCCCAATCTGGGCTTTCGGATTGCTTTTTCTTTCGTTTTCGGTTTTTGTTTCCCCAATAAAGAAATAGATCAAGAACACCCCGAAAATGATTAGTGGTTGAGCTTTGAGCATTTGAAACCCTCCCCCCCCCAAATTTAACCAGAACCCCATTGGCACGCGTTGGTTGAGAACCAGCGTGCAGGGGTCAAAGTGCTAGGTGTTGGTCAACAGTCAAAGTTTGACCATTGACCCACGCGTGTTGGTTTGTCTTGCGCACGAGTCCATGACCTGCGCCCGCCGGTCAAAGCAGTGTCCCATCACCTTTTTGCCAACTTGCAGTAGCCATGATCAAGGGTTTGTGGTGCTTTGTGACTTATTGGCTAAGTCATCTCGCCTCCCACTCCTATATATACCCCTCATATGCTTCCATTTGAAGGGTTACCAAGTTTTAATTCAAGAAGAGTTACAAAAATCCTAACCCTAAGTCTCAAATTCAAGCAAAAAAAACCCTACTACCACTCAACAATCCTCAACATAAACCTTTCATCCTCAAACAACAAAGCTCAAACATCCATTCAAACTCAGCCAAAGGTATAAACACCTGCTGCTTACTGTTCTGATCCCTGAGAGAGGCTCGTGTGCCTGTTCCAAATCTGAATCTTGTTGGTGGTGGACCTATTCAAAATCCTGAAATGGCTGCTCTGATAGCTAAGATGGCCAAGCTTGTGGAGACTGTCTCCAAATCTAAAAAACTAGGGGCTGGTGGTTTGGACATGGACGATGGACCGGCTTTGCCTCTTTCTGAATGCCAAGCTGCTTGAAAGGTTTAAAATGCCGGACTTCTCCAAGTTCGATGGGAGACTCATCTGTTGGGTTATCATGCTGCTATGAAGCTGCTTGGGGTCGAGGATGACGCGATGGCCTAGATGTTCCCTTAAATGCTCTCTGGCCCGGCTTTTCAATGGTTTCTGTCTCTCGACGTCTCCAAAAGGACTTGGGAGGATATTGGAGTAGCCTTTGTCGCGTAGTACAATTACAACTCTCAACTCAATATGACTACTCGAGAGTTGGAGTCTACAAAGATGAAAGCAAAGGAGTCCTTTGCTGATTTTATCAAGAGGTGGAGGGCCAATTTGCCCGAATGACTGATCGCCCGAGCGAGAGGGATCAGATTCGCATCATTTCCCGAAACCTGCAACCCAACTATCCCAAGCATCTCGTGCTAGTTCAAGCATCTGCAAACTTTGAGACTTTCTTTGAGTTCGGTTTGGCCATTGAAGATGCACTGCAGTGTGGAATTCTGCCCAGGGGAGAGTCTTCCTCACAAAAGGCGAAGCCGCGACCCTATTCTGGAAATAGTAGCGCGTTGTTTAGTAACAACAACTACTCCAATACAGCTACAAGTGGGAGCGATGCTCCGGTTTTCAACTCCAATCGCACTGTTGGTATCAACCAAGTTCAAAGCGCTCAAAACAGCCGACTCCGAACCCAACCTCGGAACTTTTCTGCCTTTGAGGCATCTTTGTCTACTGTGATGGGAGAAGTTTTTCCAATCCGGGTATCTCAAGCCTTTGACCCCAACTCCCTTACCCAAAGTTCTCCCTGGCAACTACAATGCTAACCACTTCTGTGCCTTCCATTAAATGCCTGGTCATATCATTAATAATTGCCTGCGTCTCTACCACGAGATATAAGATCTCATTGACAATGGCACTGTTCAAGCTCCACTAATGCCCAACATCATTTCCAACTCCTTGCCTCTACACAAGTCTGACCCTCTGGTTGGTCAGATATCTATCACCTCTACTCAAATCAACCTGAGCTCCATCATACTAAGAAGCACGGATACGGATACGCGGATACGTGATTTTTCCAAAAAGAAAGGAACGATACGTTGAATATAAAAGTAAATAAAAATTATATTATATAAATGATTTTTAATTCTTAAAATTTCATTAATGATTAAAGTTTTCCATTGCACAAGTTCACTATTTCACATACCGAGAGAAATATATTTACATATTGTTGCATATAACTGTACCTATCAGTT
>BPLS01000297.1:460962-485433 GCA_019656275.1 Rhododendron kiyosumense
ATATTGGCAAAGTTATTGTCCCTAGATCCCTCCCCATATATATATATAGATCTACATACAGAGAGAGAGAGAGAGAGAGAGAGAGAGAGAGAGAGAGAGAGAGAGAGAGAGAGAAGAGAGACGATATCGTCGGTGTGTTTCTACCTTTCTAGTGTCGATTGGAGGGGAAAAAGGAAAAATAGTCCTAATGCCAATTTTAACCCATACATTTTAGGGAGAATTTTTGGGAGGTCCACTATAACATGTTTCTAGTCTCACTAGTCCACTTCTAAAGTTCATAACCCATATAGTCCACTAATAATTTCAATGACAAAACTACCCAATGTAAAAGAAATAAGGTCCTTGTTTGGCTAACACAAAAAATGTAACCACGTAACCACCACCACCTCTGCTACCACCACCACCTCCGCCACCACCACCACTCCACCACCACCACCTTGACGCCAATATATAACGTTGTATGTGTGACAAAAATTTCTTTTTTTTTTCCCCCACCACCACCACTCCACATCCATCACCATCACGCCAACATATAACGTTATATGTGAGCCCTTCCATTCTTAAACCCGTCACCCCTTAACATATAAGTTCCATATTCAACCTTAGCCATTATATCGTCCCTTAAAACCGACCCAAATCAACTGTGTCTATCCCATCTAAACCCGAGGTTAGCATGATGGCCGTAGGTTGCGAAGTAGAAGATGGGGTTGAAAGCTGGAAAGTGTTGGCTGTTGATTTGATCGATCAGGCAAAGGAGCGGGAGCGGACTGACGGGCTGTGGTTCTTTGAAACCCAGGTTAGCATGATGGCCATAGGTTGCAGAGTAGAAGATGGGGTTGAAAGCTAGAAAGCGTTGGTTGATGATTTGATAGATCAGGCAAAGGAGCAGGAGCGGACTGACGGGCTTTGGTTCTTTGATTAAGGGAGCACCGAGTGGGTTTGGTCAAAGAAGTTGAGGAAGCCGAAGTGTTGTTGCTTGGGCCTGATACCCACTAGATCGTACCCTTCTGTGAGGAAGGCAAGGGTAACTATAAAAATTGCATTTTCAAACTGCGTCTAACTTGCATTGACGACACTTCATCTGACACAGAGTCTTTTGAGTCTGTCTAAGTCTAGCTTTGAGTTGGAGTTTGTGCCTTTTGGCTCTTCACGTCGTAGCTTTTGTTTCAAGTTTGAGTCTGCTGTACTTGGCAAATCCTGAGGGGTTTTATTAAATTCTTTATGCTGCTTCTAAGTACTTCCTTGGTTTTTATGTAAACTGTGTCGACCTTAACGACGAGGGGATAGATTTCGATGGGAACATCCCCAAGGGAATGCATTCCCTCGCCGAAAGGGAAGACAAAAGGCGTGCTCAACCTATTAAAAGAAAAATGTCACGCGCCGTTCCGGAATAGCACCTCATCGGCCTATCCCGATACGACACGTGACAACAACCCAACATAAAGGCAGCTACTAGCAATTCCAAGAATAACTAAAACTGAAGTTCAACAACCACATTTTACTTACTTCTCAAAATAATTGTCATTTACAAACTACAGCGGAAGTCTGTCAAGAAATAAACTTTACATGACCAACAATTATCCGAATAACTAAACTAGGCAAATATCATCTACGGGCCGGGAGACAAGACTCCCACAGGCCTCAACCACGCACTCCTCGAGCGAGTCACAAAACGTAAAACGCGACCTGTAGTGGACACCAACCTATACCTGCAAAATTGGAACCCCAAACAAGTTCCAGGAGTGTATATGAGACATGGATGTTGTTCAATAGAAACAATAAATCCAAGTTCATCATTAATTAAGCATAAAGCAAATAATCGACACATAGTCTTTAATCCGACACAAAGTCACTAGCTCGACACAAAGTCGTAATTTTGGCATAAAGCCATTGAATCGACACGAAGTCAGTGACACGACACAAAGTCCGGCCTTTGGCCATTGTTGCCCATCGACACGAAGTCACAGTTCAATATCACAAGTTCAATCCAATTGAAGAACATCTATGAATCGAACAAATAGAAAACCAACACAGTCACTCCCTACGTGGAGCTACAGTACTCATTGTCACCTCCGAACCTAGCATTTTAATCCACACATATGAGAACAAAACTCAAATAGTCATAGAAAAGAAATGAATAATCATATCAAATGCTACTACTAGCTCCAACACCCCTCTTTAATTAACTCTCAACAGTTCTAGCAAGTGTGTCAACACTTTAGATCAGTTTTAGGCATCTATTCACTGAAATTCAGCACATCTTATTAATTTTCAGCATATACTATCATTTTCTTGCATTTAGTGCATAATTCTGCACGTATCAGTGATTTCCAGCAGTTACAAAGGCAATTTCGGTATGCAAACAGCAGTTTTCAGCAACCAATCAACAGATTCAGCACCTCTTTAATCATATTTCCTGCACCTATTTCCAGTTTCAGCAACATAATTCCAGTTTCAGCACTTATAGGCTATTATTCAGCACTTACAAGCAATTTCCAGCAATAACCACTTGGTTTAGGCACTTAAAACATCCATTATTTACAGTCTCCACAGTAAAATTCCTGCAGAAGCACAACTTATAGCAACCTAGTTGCCAAGTTCAAGCCCTAACATTCAATTCTTTAGCTTCTAGTAAAGATAAACATTTTCCTAGAAGAAAAGCAACAAGGAATAGCCCTAATTAGTAGAACCCAATTGATTTTAGAAACCCTAATAACTCAATCCATGAACATAATAGATTTTTGGATCAATACCCACAAAAATACAAGCATGAGTTACTTACCAAGTTAGGGTTTTCAATTTCCCCAGCCTTGTCTCTCCCGTGCCGACTCTCTCTTTCTCTCTCTCTCTCTCTTTGAAACGTAGAAGAGAAGTTCTCTGTTTTGGGTTATTTATTTATTTATTTCAATAGATATGTGATACATATACACACATGCACCTTAGCACCTCAACTGTTTTACACGTGCACACACAGCACAAAAAGGGTTTTTTTTTTTAGTTTACACATACACCCACACCCCAAAAGTTTACAAAAACTTCATAAGAACCACACAAATTAAATTCACCTTTCTTTTTAACCCCTAAATTCAAGATAGGGTCTCACAAAAAAGTAGTTTCAATGAACTTGAAAGATGATGTAGACCCCCAGATGGTTCATGTTGGTTCAACGTTGTCCCCAGAGGAGCATTGCTCCAAGTCAGACTTGCTCAAAAAAAGTCGTCAATGTCTATGCATGGTCTCATCAAGACATACCTCGCGTTGATCCTAACATAGTGGGACATCGAATTCCCCCTGCTGCCGGATGCCAAACCAGAAAGCAGAAGCAGAAGGCTACGGGCCTCATATCATGTTCAAAGGTATCAACGAAGGATCACCCATGCATTCAATTCAAGGGTGAAGTCTAGAGACTTGGCAGAGGGGGATACAGTTACAAGGAAGATCCACGCTCCAATATTCGACCCACGGGAAGTTTCGACCAAAGCGCTCCGGGCCTTACATTAGCAAAGCCATTTTATTTGGGGTGCAGCCAAGATCATCGATCGCGACGGCAATGGATTCTCTACCATAGTCAACCGGAATCAACTCAAAATGTTACTATCCTTGAGAAAGGCTCGTTGGACCGCAAAACCACAAGGGTGGGCGGTTCTAAGTAAAAGTTAGAGCAGCTTGCTAGACCGAGAACTTGTGAAGGCGGTCTAGGCCAAAATGATTAGGCAATTGTCGAAAGTTCGCTAGACCAAAAATCCGAATGGGCGGTACTAGGCAAAAATTAGAGCATAAAAGGAAAGGTAAATACTCGAGAGTAACCTTGGCCTGAACTACGTTTTGACCTGATTCCCTAGAATGGGATACGTAGGCAGTCTATTTTCGAGACTCAGTCACAATCTATCAATTTGATCCAAGGCTTTGGTGCATCGCCATGGTCGAGAACAAGACAAGCTTCATTTGTTTAGAAGGGGGAAAACCCTTCGTCTTTCAACCTTATTTCAAGCTATTACTTCAATTTCAAAGTTGAGCAAAAGCCTTAAAATATTTGAAGCATAAAAAACAGAACGAAATGTTAGCGAGGCCTAGTGAGTCCATAGCTTATTCTAAGTTCAGCGAAGTCTGGTGTGAACAGCTGCAGCAGACTTGTAGTCACGTGCGCTAGTTTGAGGTTCACGCGCGCTTGTTCAAAGTAATGCGCGTTGGTCTCAAACTTGCGCGCGCTTCTTCAATTCTTGTAGCAGATAACAATAGGCAGCCTTTGGTTTCAAGGGTCCGTCTTCAATTCTAAAGGTGTCTTCACACTTCTATCAATTCCAGCAAGTCACTATGTATATGTGACTATGTCGAAGCATCGAATCTGGGGCATCACGCCTAACCAAGATTTTGGATTCCCACGGGGGTATTTCAAGTTCAAATCAAAGTCTCAACGCCTTGAAAGTTGTTCTATGGTGTTTGCCATAATTTCTCATACCGTACGGGTCATGTGGGGCTAATGTGATTGTATAGGGTTGTTGGTTTCAGTCCGGGACTTATACGCATTATCCCTTTGCGTCTTTTTGTCCATCTTTGTGGCATTTTTTTGAGTTTTTTAATCTGTTTCCCATTCTAGGGCTTTCTTCTCGATTTTATTTGTTCGTACAGGTCTTTGTACATATTTGACTATATTTGAGCGTCAGTTTCACTTGTCTATGGATATTTTGGATTTTGGCCCGTTAATGCCCAAAATTTTATTATTTTTCATGTGTCTAAAAGTCCATGTCGTATCTTGGGACTCTTTTTCCTTTGTTGCCCAAGCTAGGCAAGTCTATACATGTGCGTGTGTGTGTTGACTCATTTTGCTCGTCAATGCAAGTTGGATATTAGTGGTTGGTTTGTACTCTCTGTCAAATGATTTCATAGAGGGTCAATGAACCGAGGGTAATGCAACTTTTGCAGCTGCTACGGCATCCATAGTCAAAACAGCAAGACATCAAGTACAGAGGGATACATTGGCCCAACGCAAAAGCAAATCAAACATGTCAAAGGGTGCTCTGACCCGCGCAAAAGTTATCTACATGGAAACGCAGGCCCGAATCTTAACTCAAAGCAGTAAAGCGAAAGTGTGGCTCAGTGGTAGCCCTCAATCGTCAAGCTTGTCCTAGTCGTCGTTTGTGTCGTCCCTTCCCTAGGAGCCGCCCTTCTCTACGCTTGCATTTTCAATTTGTACATGTGTTTAGCATACATTATCATTGCATATTGTATATCAAAATGTCAAAAGCAGGAAATCAAAAGCACGTTGAGGCGTTCTACCGTCGGTGTTGAGGCATTGGCAATTCAAAAGCACATTGAGGCATTCTACCGTCAGTGTTGAGGCATTGGCAAATCAAATCAACGTTGAGGCGTTCTATCGTCAGTGTTGAGGCATTGGCAAATCAAATCAACGTTGAGGCGTTCTACCGTCGGTGTGGGGCATTGGCTAATCCAATCAACGTTGAGGCATTCCAAAGGAGGCAATGAAAATCTTCTGCGGAGTTGTTACCTGTGTTAGCGGAGGCAATAGAAATCTTCCTAACTTCCGAATGAGGCGATGAAAATCTTCTGCGGAGTTGTTACCTGTGTTAGCGGAGGCGGTAGAAATCTCTGCGGAGTTGTTACCTGTGTTAGCGGAGGCAGTAGAAATCTCCCTAACTTCCGAAGGAGGCAATGAAAATCTTCTGCGGAGTTGTTATCTACGTTAGCAGAGGCAATGGAAATCTCCCTAACTTCCAAAGAAGGTATTGGAAATCTCCTTGGTTGCGTTTATTTTTCCCTTAGCTGGTCTGACAGCATCCCCGACACTTGTAAGGTCATCTTCGATAGCTTGAGAGACAATGAGAATCTCTCATACCACCCCAATGATGGTCTGCTAGTCCTCGTCTGTTTGTCAATCGGTATTCTATTTTACATGTCTTCTTTTCTAGTCTGTTTTTTGGATGGCCTTGTGGGGGTGTCTAGAAATCTTTCATGGTACCAAGTGCTCCAAGTTCCATTAAAGAGGAGTTGCTGTAGACACCTCAATCTAGGCTTCCGGATTGCTTTTTCTTTCATTTTCAGTTTTTGTATCCCCAATGATGAAATGGTTCAAGAACACTCCAAGAATGATTAGTGGTTGAGCTTTGAGTGTTTGAAACCCCCCAGTTTAACCAGAACCCTACTGGCACACGCTGGTCTCCACCAGCGTGCGCAGGTCAAAGTGTCAGGTGTTGATCAACAGTCAAAATTTGACCGTTGACCCACGCGTGTTGGTTTGTCTCTCGCACGCGAGTCCATGACCTATGCGCGCCGGTCAAAGCAGTGTCCACCTTTTTGGCCAACTTGCAATAGCCATCATCAGGGGTTTGCGGTGCTTTGTGACTTACTGGCTAAGTCACCTTGCCTCCCACTCCTATATATACCTCCCATATGCTTCTATTTGAAGGGTTACCAAGTTTTAATTCAAGAAGAGTTCCAAAAATCCTAACCCTAAGTCTCAAACTCAAGCAAAAAACCATACTACCAATCAACAATCCTCAACATCATCCTTTCAACCTCAAACATCAAAGCTCAAACATCCATTCAAACTCAACCAAAGGTATAAACACCTGCTGCTTACTGTTTTGATCCTTGAGGGGGGCTGACAGGGTCAAAGCTGATAATCAATATCAGTCCTGGCCCTAAGGTTAGCAGGTTACAAAAACCGTGTGGGCGGGGGACCTATGCGCATCGATTGCTTGCTCGCGCGCGCCACTCCGTGGCTGCGCGCGCGGATCTGCACGTGGACAGCTTCTTTTTTTGTTGTTCTTCATTGATTATCACTGTGAGCATGCAAAACTAGTTTACTGCTTTCCTATGTTAAAATTGCTAGCTTGTATTTCGACATTTATTTCTGTTTTGTTGAAACACCAATTAGGGTATATCTGAACATGTCCCAGAGCTCCAGTCATGTGAGAACAAGTACTGGAACCAGCCTGGATGGGCGCGCGCAAGTTACCAACCCGCTCACGCAGGTGTGCTTGATCCGCTGGCTTTCTAGTGTGTTGCTCTTGCATGGGTGACTTGGCCTTAGGCTATTGTTTTGTCCCCACACTTCTTATGGGGTGTTTTGTTCATTTGTTGGGCTTTTCAGATTTTAAACTGTGTAGTGTAAACAATATAAACTGCTTGGTTTGGTCCTGGTGTGCAGTGGTCCTTTCAAATCAAACAGCGTAGAAAGCATTTCAAGTTCGGTTCATTGGGTGTCGGACCTTCAAACCCAAGTGACGACTCTGAATTGAGCGCTTGAGCGCTCGTCTGCCAGTGCTCTTTGATCCACCTTTTTTTTGTTTGAGGGCATGTTGCCCACAGTTTGAACTTTGAAGTGCTTTTTGGATCAGATTTTAGAATCTAACTACTTTGCAAGCTAATTTTCACCTTTTTGCAGTAAACGATACCAACGTTTACTACAACTTAATTATAATCCCACAAGGGCCACAACTATAGTGAACATGTATTTATACTTCTACTAGACTCTAAAATCTAGAATCTGAAATCTGTAGCCACAGCTATTGGATACGCGCCTAAAAGTTCCGTTAAATTGGCATGAAACAGAAACCTGGAAGTACTTGGTTCTCGTAATTGTCTTTTATCGCACAAATTGTTGAAAATGTTTTCTAGTAGCTTGGAAGTCGGGGTTAATGGAAATACTTGTTAGTTGCTACAATAATATAAAGTTGTGAATTATTTGATTGTTAATAGAGTAGTAGGCTAAAGAGCAATATTAAATTATTTGCCTGAAAAGTTTTGAATTATTTGAATGTGAATAATTTGACCATCAATTGCCCATCTATTGTGCTAAAGTTGGGTTTTCTGTAAGCAATTAACAGGTAATTGATAATAACTCGGAATGCCTATTCTCACCTTGCTTAGCGGCGGCCTCTAAGAATTTTGGGCTGCCTTTTGCAGGATTGAGAATGATAGAGTTGGAAACTACTCTATCACACAAAGCTTCAACGAAGAAGAAAATTTTACCAAAGCTCTCAAGTACACTCTCAACAATTTAAAGTGGGTTCTCTTCTGGTTTGTCATGAACACAAATTTCCAGCCTCTTTCAGCAAGTCTCTCCAAATGAAGTTGCACCCGGCTCTTGGCACTTGAAACAGTGTGCTGACTGAACTCGAATCTCGAAATTTTTTATACTTGTGAAATAGGTGTATGCATAGAGTTTGATCTTCTTCTGCTCATGGCCAATTATAACTACTTGTACAGCATAATATTACCTGCCTGCGATATTTGGTACGCTAGAAAAAAACATGTTTGATTTTCTGGTTCTTTTCAGAAGTGTTGGGTTTTGACATGTATTGAGATGTATAGAAGTAGAAGATGCATGATTTCACCTTCACTCTCCCTATTGCTGTTTTATTTTTTTGCATTTTCCCATCCGTTTCGCAAGTTCATGCAACGCGGTTCAATTTGTGAAGTACTCGTGTGAGGTGCTCCTTAACATTTGGGTAACAATTGTTTATCCGACTTGTTAGCCATGCTCAAGGCCTGACAATGGAGCTGCATCAACTTATCTTTTTCATTAACCTCAATTTTGTATTGTATTGTTTGGTTTTTCAGGGGTAATAATGCTACAAGGTAAATTTTGATGCGTAAAATTTTTGACAAAATTTGATGGCCTTGTACTGATGTCCAAGTTCATTTGATTCTAGTAAGTATTTTTCTGGGGTTTCAGTCTTTTTATGGCATGTAACAAACTTATCAATGATTAACCGACGAATTGTATCCGTTCGGTTTGAAACTTATAACCCCGACTAAGTACATAAACCTATTTTTAGTTTTCGTAAGTTGATAAGTTATTAACAATACCGGAGCTTTTCTTGGGGACAGGTGAAGACTACTCAAAACAAATTTACAACGAGCTTTTCTTGGGAGACATTGCATGGTGGCGTGCTTGTCTCGTGGTGGTGCTGTCCGTTGTTTTCGGTGTCTCTGGCGGATCTAATTGTGTGCCTTGGTGGGTTCCCGGGCAATTGTGTGGTGGCAAGGAGGGTGACTGGCAGCGCGGTGGTTGTTGGCGAGTTTGGGTTTGTTTTGGACTTGAGATTGGTTAGGGTATCTTGGGTTTTGGTGGTTGTTCAATAGGTTACCGGCAGATGGTTTCCAGCGGGCTGTCCTCTCTACTGTGGTTTGGACCTGAGCAAATTAGGGCTCGGATACTGCTCCAGTGGTGGACTGTTTAGCGGGACTCAAGTTGCCGATGGGCTTTTAATGGCAGTAGGTTTTTGTTTTTTGAGCTGAATGTATTATCTGGGTTTTAGACCCATAAAGGTGTCTAGGCTTCGGCCTATTAAGGTGGACTTTGTCCTAAAGGGTATCCTCGATTAACTTCTAGCCAATCGTAAATTTTGGGTCTCGAATTAAACAGACAATTGCTCTTTGAGCATGATGCACTTTTTTTTTACTCCTATTAAGACTTGTAACATTTTCAAGATTAATAATATAAAAAAATTTCTGTTCAAAAAAAAAAAATTACAACTAGGATAATGCTCCTTCCCTACCTCCAAAAATCAGGAAGCTCAAGGAACTTGTGCACTAGAGCCATGCTCCCAAATGAAAGCTGGAAGAAAGGATATGCCTAGAGATCCAATTCAATTTTTGTGCTCATTACGTTACATTGGATAAGTTATTCTTAGTTCACTGGGTTGCATGAGAAAAGAAGATAAACTAGACAGAAACAAATGGATTAGATTTTGCAATAATCTGACTAATGAAGGATATAAAGGAATCCTGTCTTTAGACTGGCACAAGTAGTAATAAGACATACAGTTCCTCCATAAATTAAAAAAAGTAACAAGACAGACACTTGATTACATAATAATACATATTACGACTGTCAAGCTTTTCCAAAAGATAATTCAATCTCCAATAATGATTATGAGAAATTAAACTAACATTACAAATCATGAACAGCGAGGAAATATAGATCTCACTACATTTCTGAACCTCAAACTAACATTACAAATCATTTTGCAATAATCTAACATTACAAATCATGAAAAGGTTAATAGCTAAACCTTGAATACCTAGCTAACATATGTAACATTACAGTTTCATCTCACTTTTTATTGTACAACAAACATAACCTAACCTAAATAATTAGAAGGCCCACACCGCAATCAGATTGAGGGTTTCTCTTCATCGGATTGAGAGTTTGGTTGCCCCGGGGCTGAATCAACAAAGAACTCCTCCACTGAAACATAGACAGACTGAGAGTCTAAGAACTATTTTGAATAAGGAGGGAGCGGGAAGTTTAATTACAATTCTAATTGCGTAGAATTTCAGCTGTTTTCCGGTGCAAGGAACTATTATCCAATAAGCAACAGAAAAGCAAAAATCAAAATGACAAATCAATTCAATTACCCCAAAACTGAAATAGAGGTGTTTACCCAAAAAACAACTGAAATAGAGGTTGCTTGTTATGTATTTCTTAGAGTTGAAAGTTGACAATACAAGTGACTGGATGCTATATGCGTCCATTGCCTTGTTTATGGATTATCATATGTAGGATATCGCTCCCATGTTTAGAAGACTTACAAGCAAAAGCTCTTTTAAGCCTCAAAAGTCCCTGTTCCTACAAATTCTGTAGGCGGCTGTACATTTTAGTGTTCTGAAGTATGGGAGTTTAATTTTCTAGTCTCTAACAGAAATAATTCTGTCTTATTTTACTTTAGTTGTCTAATTTTCTTCCCCCGAGATGTTTTAGATGACATGGAAATACCCAAACCCAATTGGTTTGAACATGAGGCTCATTGCCAGCTACAGTGTACTACTACTAAATTTGAATAGCTTCTAATCGTTTCTCTTAAGCAAGAAAAAAAAAGAGGAAAATTAGCATCATTTTATCATTTTCAGGAAAATGATGCAGCAACTTTAGCAAGAGAAAAGATTCTGCTTTACCTATATCCTCTGGCTCTGGGGAATCAAGTAATATATCTGAATCAGAAGGCAAAAAGGGGGAACCAGGATAATTTCCCAAGGCTCCTAGATCTGCAAGTAATTTAACGGTAAGAAATACAATTTTATGAAACAGCAAAAATTTACAAAAAAGAAAAGGGCAGGAAACTGAGAGAAAAACGACAGAACCAAATCAATAAGAAAAGTCCTCTATGCAATCGAAAAGCATTATATGCTCCTTTCGTATTAGGATGATCTTAAACATGGTATCCATGAATGCAGGACATTGGCTGCCTAAATCCCACCATCAAACCAAAAATGTTTAAAGCAACTGTTATGTCAGTCAGAGGGTTACGACAAGTTCATTGAGAAATAGTCATTGGATCCTAACAACTACATACACACAAGCCACAGTTTCCACCAAAAAGAAACGGGGTTCGTTTTAATTGAACTTGTAATCTTTTATGGACGTCAATAATTGCAGATAACAGGCTTGCAATTTACTGACACCACAATTTCCTTTCTGGAAGAAATACCATTGCTTATGAAGGAATTTTTTCCTAAATAGTTTTTATTCTACTGTCTATTGGAGGAAAAAAATTACCAATTAGCAGGACCAAATAGTTTAAGCTGACAAGCTCTAAGAGATTTACTTATAGTTACAGTGGATTCTATCAAGACCTTGAAGGTCTACTAAGATAATCAGAGACTCAGAACCACAAAAACCCTTCTTGCATTACATTATTACAAAGGCATATAACAGTTGAAAAATGCTCCAACTTACCTCCCAAGTTTGACAAATCTGCTGTCAGATCAGAGAGACTAAAATTCCAGGGTATCTGAGCCAGTGATCTGAGGGACTCTCTTGAATTCCCTGCCCCATTATCTGGTGGAAGCTGCAATCCTACTGAACTCGCAACATCAGAAGTAAATGCTGTGTCAAGGGCTGACGTGTCTACTCCCATGCCTGATATTTCTGAAGCAGTAAAGGGGAAATGGCCAGTAGATGCCGCTGATGGAGGGCTCACGGCCATGTCGGACATGGCACTGCTTGGTGGGAGAGCCGGTGGCACATCGGCTGTGCTGCTGTCCATTACCATACTTAAAAAAGGAAAAAGCAACACATATTAGCCGAATTTATGGCAAGTTCTATTACTGGAAGTAGAAAGAAACCTCTGATGATTCTACACTGAGCTAATAAAAGTTTTGACTTCAGCATAATATAACTTCAGAGTTCAGACTACTAGGTCATTTTTTTCTCTTCCTTTTCATATGTTTTTTGGCATGGTAACAAGATAATAAGCCTTGAAGGAGGTGGCCAGATCATTAGCTCAATTGGAATTCAAGGATCCTTGTTAACGTATCTAACCAACCTACTCAACTAATTATAATACGGACACTCAAAACGGCATGATGTGCAGTTTGACTATCCATGAGTCCTTTTCTTCACGTCGACGTGCTATCCCATTGTAACTGCCATCACACAGGCATTTATATGCCTATCCTATGATACTCATTATATTACATTGCAAACTCGACTTGACAAGAAATAAACCAAGTTATGTGATAAGTACGAGGGAGGGGGGAAATAAATGGGGAAAGGGAAGAAACATGCTTTCATTTTATTGATTATGCTGTGCTAACTATTGAATGGAGTATCAATGAGAATAGAGGGTGGTGAATATGGGGAAGGATACTCACTCGTTCCCAGAATGCATCCGAATGGGATGGAAATTTCCTGGTGCTGGCACTCCATTAACCACATGACAGCTAGATATTCCGCAGCCCATGGAATCAAGATGAGGTTGACCTGTAGCTGGCATCGGAGGGTGCTGTAGGACAGGGTATCCCATAGGTAAGTTGTTAACTGCACTGGAACACGTGGTATCAAATGATGATGAACTCAATAAATACTCCTGACAAAACCCCTAACTAAGAGCATAAAACTTTTTAATCAAAAGATGAAAGAAAGAGAACTGGGGAAGGAAACCCCTATTTTGAGGACTTAAGCATCAACATCGTCTTCTCCAAGTGAGAAAACGAGCTCACTGCTGGTAATGTAAGATCCTGTAGAGGAATTAAGTCCCAGAGGTAATCGTAAGAGTTGATTTCATTTGACATCTAAGAGGAATCCGGGATTGAAGTTGAAGAGATCGTCAAGATACAAGAAGCATAAGATCTATTCAGGGTTCAACAAATTAAACTTGTACGGCCTGAAATGAACAATCTTCTATTAAAGCTAAAGTTGGTGATTTTGGCAATTTAGCATCTAGCTTATCACATCCTCATGCATGACATCAGTTTTTCCCCACCATCTGTATCAAGAGTTGGTGATAGCAAATCTGATACAGATATTTTCTGTAACAGTTTGTTATCTAGGTCAATGAAATTATTAACAGTGTCCACTGTCCACATTTTAACACAGGGCTGAAGAAATATTCATGTGTTAAACGTCCAAAACTATGGGAGCTACAATTGTACAACTCCGTACAAAGAGTTATAGCTAGCAAAGAACGACTTTGAACATGAGATCCTTTTCTAACACAAAAACATGATAACTTTAGTGACGAAAAACCAGTTTGACCACACAGACACCATTTCAAATCAATAGCTCGTTAGAAATTTTTTTAGTTGAGCAACTTGTGATTCTCTACGAAAGAACCATGAAAGTTAACACATAATCTGAAATTTCTGCAGTTTCTCTGCAATCCTGTTATTATTACAGTAACAGCATTATTTTGCTTTTCTGTGTCAATAAAAATGTAAAACGAAGTTTACCTTGCATTGGGTGAATACCATTCTGTATCGGAGCCAAAGGGACCTTCGGAGGTACAGGATACTTCATCAGGTGATACTGATGCTCAAGCAAACTATTGAACAAGATAATTTGTTTCTTCAATTTTAGCCTTATGTAATAGGCCCTGAAAAAGTCAGCATTCTCTTCTTCCAACTTCTGCCACACTGAATATCCAAATAAGAGATTAAATTGAAATGCTATTTGGTAAATAGCTACAATTAGATGACTGCCACGACAGAGCAATAGAAAAGTAAACTGACTGAATTGGTTCAAAAGGAAAATCACAAAATTCGGGAGTGACATATCTACAGACATAACAAACTATAGATTTGAAATTCATGGGCTAATTGGTCATCTTGGATGGGTTACATGAAGAATCTATACAAAGAATAAATTGGTAAGCAACCAAAATACAGTTAATAATTAACACAAGGACAATAAGTGAGAACTACAAATGATTTTTCCAAATGTCTGAACATGCTCACCCAAAGTTGTAAATCCAGGATCTATCCTCGCACGATTCAAGAGGGTTTTTACCACCTCATCTTTATTCATATACAACTGTAGACACCGTTCTATCAAATTCTGTACCTGCAACAAACCATGCAAAGTTTGAAACTAAGAAACACCATTTGAGATTGAAGAAATCATTCTTAAAAAGAACAGACTATCTTACAAGTTCAATATCCTCCCGGGAAACTTTCCTATTATCATGACTTGAAGTGGAGATTGAACCCGAGTCTCCAACAGGAACCTCTGCACCATTGTTCTGTTGGTCACCTTGGGACTCTTGTGAAACCTGCGTTGAGGATTGAACTTCTGGTGTATTCTGCAGATCCTGTAAAAGTGTAATTAATTTGATTATGAAAAAGGAAATAACCAAATCAAATGCATTCAGCATTAATATAGGGAGAACAAAAGTAGCAGAAAAAAATATCAGGAAATTGGACAGAAGCCACAACATGACTAGGGTTAATAAAGCAGGCTCTCAAGTTAAGTAGACTGTATTTTACAAAGTCAGATGAAACAAGAAATTATGAAGCGAAGATGAGAAAATGAAAAACACTCAAGCATAAAGGCTAAACAAGCTTTTGTTAAAATCTTAAAATCCGAACCTGTACGTTCTTCATTTCAGTTGAGTCCAAGCCAACCGCATCTCTTCGTCAGCTCTGGTATCTTGCCACCACAACTTTTTCGCATCAACTTCACCGAGGCCAAAATGTTTGCTTTTCTGGCCTTACAAGTACAAAGTTGGGATCCTTGACCTGAAAAGCGGACATCAAAGACATTAAAGTTAAACATCAAGAAATATGGTGATGTGACAGCGAAACAATACACAGTACTACGCATCTTTTATGGGATATGCAAAACACTCGAGAATATACATCTATATATTTTAAAATATACAGGGATACTCAGAAAGCTCCAAGAAACATCCCAAGAATATACATCTACATCATCACAAGACTATGAAACATCATGCATCCTCTGCCCTGTGAATGCATTGATATATTATATTCTTTCATGCTAAAATTAAGCAGCATACTCAGAAAAAACTATACAGAAGCTATCATGAGCACAAAGCACAACCATACACACATTGGGTGATAACATTCAGACTTATAGTCAGGTTCTAGTATTGCCTTTTTAAGATAATTCAAAAGTGGGGGAAGAGAGAGCTGATAATTAGGAGCATCCCAACGCAACATGATCATTGAGGTGGTGAGAGCAGATAACTTCTTGCAACGGCATTACTGTACTGCTAGTCTCATCAGTGATCAGATATGGCTGGTATCTAGATTGTGCAAAAATGGTCCACTTCCAGCAAAAAGCAATCAAACTAGGCTACTGTCTTTGATTGATCTAGAAGCCTTGAACTGCGACACAACGAACCAAAGACACGTGCAGCCAATTTTACATGAGCATGTAAAGATGGGTGCAAGAGGACAACTGGGAAGTTCCATGTGACCGTTTGCCAGCTGAATCCCTTGGAGAAGTGAGTAACGTAGTTCAGAACACTTTCCTAGAGCCCTAGACATGGATGACCACCTGAAGGCTGCTCAAACAAATTGTCTCAACTCTAAACAGGATCCAATCCCTGTAACAGCCAACCAGCTACAAAAGCTTGATGTCCCATTGTTTCCAAATAAGGTTATTCCACTCCAACCGACTAAGTGGGCTAATTTTTCTGGAACAGGAAAACCTAGGGACAAGAACTGCATTACCAATCCACAAAATTAATTGCATTACCAATCCACAAAATTTTCCTACATTATTGCATCATGGAATCCGCAGCGGTGAATATAAATGTTATTGCGTATATAAATACCAACAATCCGAGTGGTAACTCTATATTTGCAGCTTGATTCTCTTCCGAGGAAGAATTAGAAGCAAAAAGCCTAAATCCTATCAAAAGACAAACAAAAAAAATGTGAAAAACGCAATCACCAAGCGGCAATGACAGATAATCCCGACACGACAACAAATAATTTAAACCACAAGAACTCCTCGCCTTAAAAACAGAAAAGGCTCAAATGCTGCTAAACACCACACTAGAACCTATTTCCAGTTAAAAGACTTAAAATCGCTGCACGGTTCGGGTCATTTAAACTAGACGATGCCTTAAAATTGCTCTCTGGCTAACAAATCAACTCACAGGAATCATGAATTAATTGGGAAAAAAAAAAACCTCAATCCAATAGTAATCTTAACATCACACATCAGATTATGCACACTTTCCCAAAAACACAACACCAAACATACAAAAATCTTTCAAATCTTCAGCACTTCGAAGGAACCTACATAACTGTATCCACACACACACACACACATATATACAGAGAGAGAGAGAGAGAGAACATCTACCTTACAAAGAGCTTTCTGGAACTCGAGAATGGCTAAGACGTGATTTATATCGACGAATTTGGAATCCCTAAAAACTAAAAAAATACAAAAAAAAAATAGAAAAAGAAAATCGAGATGTGCTCCGGTAAATATGAGTTCAAAAGCGCTGATTTACGAGTCCGAAGTCGTAGAATGGAGAACCTGAAGCGAGATTTCAGTGAAATGATTTGAGAAATTTGAGAGTTGAAAAAAGTGGAAGAGGCATCATTCCATTTGAGACAGAAGAAGTGGAAGTGACCGACGGACGTTGAAGAGAGAGAGAGAGAGAGAGAGAAACGGGGAAAAAAATCTCACCAAACTACACTTGTTTTGCTACAGCGGAGTATCTAATCATCTCCATTTTTTCTCAATTTGAATTAGGAGATTGATTTTGACGGTAGTAATTTTTGGAGCTCAAAATAAAGCCTTTTTCTCTTTACCTTGCAAAAAGAATTTTTCAAAAAATTCTTCCTAAATTCTTCCATATTTTCAACAATTCTCTCTTAACTCATTACCCCTATTATTTTTCAAAAAAAATTTCATCAAATATGTGTCAAATTTTTTTGTTAAATCATTTATTTAAGTCAATAAAAGAAATTGTAAAATCATCTATATAATAAAAGAGAACGGTTTTTGAATCTTATATCCTACATAAATCTTAACAATTAATTTGCTTCATAAATCCTACGGCTCTCCCAATCCCCCTCTCTCTCTCTCTCTCTCTCTCTCTCTCTTTCTCTTAATCAAAAAGTGAGAAAATTGTATTGATAAACGTCCAACGATACTTACAAAACGGAGATCATTACAAAGAATTTCGACAAAACCAAACTAATTGTCTAACAAATATAAAATAAATAAATCACAAGGCAATTGATGTCTTTCATCCTAACCCAGACATGGCCTGACGCAATAGCGACACTTTTAAACTGCTTAACATCTAATTAGGTGTCTCAAATGAGAAAAAATGCAAAATTAAGGACAAAAGACACCAAATACCTAGACAATCAGATGCACTCCACCTAAGTATGAACGCGCCAATGAACTCCCAAGAACTACAGATCTGTAAGTAACCACGGGTTGCCTCGCCAAAGACATCGTGTAGGGAAAGAACTCCGAAGCACAGATATCGTTGTGAAACAACCTCGATTGAGAGAATCCGATATGTAGACAAAATTCGTTCAAAGACGAAACTAATAACTCTCGTTGAATGAGAGACAAAACTCTCGTAGAACGAGAGACAAAACTCTCACAGATCAGACGACAAGTCGTAGATCTAGAGAGACAAAAGGGAAAAAAACAAAAATAAAGAAAGGGAGTCAGTAGTACCATGACCTCTCTTTTCCGACGCCGCATATAGGTATGGAACCCACGGGGAGAAGGGGAATGGAGAAGATAAAGAAGTTGTGGTGGCTAGGGTTGAGAGAGAGAAAGAGAGAGATAGGGTTGAGAGATATCTCTCTCTCTACATTCCCTTTCTGGCTTTCCGCTTCCAAAGCCGACATCCCTCCTTACTCCTGTGATTTTCTTCGAGAATGAATACTCTCTCTAGATCAGTTTTGGTCACAAATCTAATGATAGATCAATGACTCCTCCTCCTCTTCCCACTCTACACACACTCCCAATCGCAGCCGATTTGAAACCAGGTTGACTCCAATTTTTTTCTCAATTTAAATGGCTATTTCAATTGTAAAGCTCCCACCATTGTCCAATCTATCACGAGATTGTTTAACTATTTCAATTGTAAAGCTCCCACCATTGTCCAATCTATCACGAGATTGTTTAACTTTGAGTCAAGGCTTGATTTTGCAATTTTATTTTGATTTCAGACTTATTTACATTGTAGTCCTCTGTAACCCCCCCCCCCCCGAAAACCCAAAAAAAAAACCCTTTGAGTCAAGGTGTTTAACTTTTGTCAAGATTTGACTTTGTGCTATTTTTAAATTTTGAACGTTATAAAGAGAGAAATCAGATCATAGGTTTTCAAGTTTCTACATTAGCTTCTATCCTATGGGTAAATTTTTATTTAACAGTTATTTGTAACGTCCTCTCATATGTGGTAGGACATACACATACATGAAATTCACCCTATATGAGATGGAGTTAAAAACAACTATTGTATCAAAAAAAATTGAAAAAGTGATTTTTTTTAATCCAAAAATAATCTGTGTTTGATACTTCATTTATATTGTGTTTAGAAAGCATTGTGTCTGGCCTTTAGACACATAGATGCACTAGTTACATTATGAGCAGAAGCTCCCAAAATTCACCGAAGACCAAAAAATTCAAAGACACAATTTTTATTATCTTTTGTGCAATCTTTTCAACTTCGGTCTAGATTTATGTACCTTTTCAAATCAAAACGGCTGTTTAATCCTAAAAATTTGAGTCAAAATAAAAAAATAAATCATTAAATATAAATAATATCCACAGTCATTAAAAAAGCGAGGATTCAACCGAACAAGCAGCGTAGAAAATGGTTTATAACAAACACCTTTTAATTATTGGGTACTCCGAAGCAACATGCGAAATTACTCCTAGGTACTCTCTATAACTTATCGCAACAAATATTATGTTGTCCCTTCTTTTTCTCATTGTCCTTTAACAACCAGTTGAAAAATTGTCGCTGCATGATTTGTTTGAAATACCATGTAATAATATTGGATGATATTCTAAGAGCATTGAATAATGTTGGAAAATTTTCAGATATTGTGAATTAAAATAGGGGCATTCGGATGGTCTCTCGAGGCAATTAAAATGCCTCTCGTTGGTTCATTGTATCTGGACAAGACTTTTGTATTTCCAGCGGTTACAGGTTGTAATTACCCACATAAATCAATTCCAGAATTTGTTGTGGGAGTTACCTTAAGGGTCTTTCATCTCTCTCTCTCTCAATCAATATATATATATGATAAGCCCAAAATAGTGTAAATAATGGGGCTTATCTATCCCGTTTTTCTGCACTTGCAAGCGGTTTATACTTGTTTCTATTTGATTTTGCGCGCAAGTTGTGTTTTTGTTGGAAAGTAGGTAATCGGAGCGAAAAGGACGTTTCCAAGGCTCCCAATAATCTCCGGAGGAATGCAGAAGCTTTCGAATACGTGTGGCACATTAGGATCCTCCCCGGAATCTCAAATGAAGCAATCAAAGCATGCAAGGAAGGCTTCGAGGCTCTCGAAGACCAAAAGAAAGAAGAAAACAGCCAAAACCAGCCAGAGAAACTCGGGGTATCAATACCCCAACACCGGGTATCAATCCCAGGAAGTGTGCTGTCCAGGGAGGAACGAGGTATCGATACCCCTTTTTGGGGTATCAATCCCTGGTGTCTGCGCGAGAACTTTTTAATGGCATTTTTGTAATTCTTGTGTAAATGGGGTATATATACCAGCTGAAGCCCGAATCTAGGGCATTCAATATCTGCATTTTCTCTCTCTACCTCCATTAAGGCTTTAGCTCCCACCTCTCTCCTCATTCATGTTTTGAGGAAGGTTTTTGGGTACGATCCGTTCATTTTCGAAGCTTTTCGCCTTCATTAAAGTTGTAAGGAATTCTCTCATCTTTAAGGATCTTGTGTTTATTTCGAATTTAAGCAATGTTTAGTATTTTCCTCATCTTTACCCTTGCTCATTTCATGTCTCCTTTCATTATGAGTGAGTAGTGTAGTAAGGCTAGGTTGTGGGATGGTTAACATCCCGTAACCAAGGGTATTTCTTGTTCTTCTCTCTTAAATCTTCGTTTTCTAGCTTAAACATGTGTTAGGGGTATTTTTATGTATCAAAACTTGGGGGTGTTAATCTCTTTGATCATATGTAGGCAAGGGTTACGCCGCTTGTCACATATGATGCTTGGAGCTATGTCCTTCCGAGGGTTTGTCAAAATGTCTCGAAAACCCTAGTCATGCTTAAACACTTTAGTTAAAAAGAGGAGGAGCAAGTTTACTTTTGAGTTATGGGTGTTAATTATCCCTAAGCCTAGCCTTTAGTTTAATCTCCAGTTAAAAAGCCGTAGTTAGGTTAAGTAGCCATTTTCTAAATCGCTTAGTTGGCCGTCTCAACGCCGAATTTGGTTGGCGGTCCTAACGCTGCAATCTATATCAAAGCAAACTTCCGAACGAGTTATGGATGCGCTCCCTGTGGATTCGACCCCGGACTTCCGGGTATTATGCTTTCAACCGACCTAGCCCTACGCTTGGGGTATTCTTATTACAACACATATTAAGGTCGCAAGCATTTTTGGCGCCGTTGCCGGGGAGCGCTTTCTTTTATAGCTTGTTTTGGAGGTTCACCGCACTGTAAGTATTCCATCTTTTGTTTTTAATTTTATCTTTATTTTTGAAGCAGAATGGCAACCGCCAGTTCTTTTAGTGCTAAGCCGAGCATGCTTCAAGTGTTGCCCCGTTTCCGTGGCTTAGCTTCTGAAAATCCATGTGCACACATCGTAGAACTTGAGGAGCTTTGCATGAATGATAAAGTGGCCTTATTTCAGATATTTCCATCATCTTTGAAAGATAGGGCTAAGAGTTGGTTTCATTCATTGAACCCAGGATCAATAGTTACATGGCAAGATATGGAAAATCAATTTTTCAAAAAGTTTTCCCCAATTCATGAGACTCATATGTTGCTACATGAAATCGTAAATTTTTATCAACTTGATGAAGAGTCTTTTGCGTGTTGTTGGTGGCGGTTTAGATATCCCATACTCTATTGGTCACAGCATTGCTTTGGAACAAGGCACCTTATTCCCATTTTCTATAAGAGTTTAAATTCTACAACGCGTCAGCTTGTAGATAAGATGTTTGATGGTGTATTTTGGGATAAAACCGCAAATGAAAATTGGGATTACTTTGATCAATTGGCCGAAAATTCTGAATCTTGGGTTTATGATGTCAATGTTGAAGATGCCAACTTAAATGTTGAGGAAAAGGAAATAGAGCCGCTTTTCATTATTGAAAATGTCGGTTTAGGTTGGGAAAAAACCTCAGAGTTAGGATGCCGTGATGAGTTTAATGTCCAATGTTCTCCTCATGAGAATTCTGTAGATGTTGTCGGCACTCCTGTTGAGTCTCCACCATTCCAACATTTTGTGGGAGTGGAACATATTGATTTTCTTGGTGTTGATGACTTTGATTTGGTTTACCATCCTTATATTGTAGATTTTGTCAACAGTCTGAAACTCAATATAGTTTGGAATGCTCAGTTAGTTGAACTTAAATTTTTAAAACGACTTCGGCAATTGCGCTACTCAAAGTATCTTATTTTGTGGTATGGCCGAATTCAATTTTTAACCAAGATTTTGGAGTGGAGTGATGTGCTCATGGTTATAGCTCTTGATGGCATAATCAATGTTCGAAATCCACGTTTGGCTGAAAATGTTTGAACTTGGCATTCTATTTTTTTTTTTTTTTTTTTTGGTTGTCTTTTTTTGTTTTTCCTTTCCTTTTCTCTTTTAATGGTCTGGTATAGCCACCTGTCTCTAGCTCAAAGTTGTTGTCTGACTCATTCTACGGCGCTTTGAGTGAGAGATGGGGAGAAAAGTAGTACCCGTTTAATCACGTGACGATTCGGTGGATTTAAATACTTGTTCATAATAATTTTTGTTGCCGGGCTACCACGAGCCGGCGGGACTAATGTCATTTGTCTCCTAGTAGGTAGTTGGTTCTTAAGTCTTTTGCAGGGCAACACGCTACCGCACCAGCCTTGGTAGTTTGGGTCTAAAAGCCGAGGTGAGTGAGGCATTCAGGAGCCCTAAGCATGGGTGCGACTATGTGTCGCGGTTGTAAGCCCAAAAAAGCTCCGGCGATGGCCTTGTGCGACTAGCTATGGTTCCGAAGGCGGAGCCGAAAGAGTGGGCCTTGGAAGCGGTCTCAATGACGAACGGAGGCAATGACGCAAAATCCTCCAACTTGGTCGAGGTATCGGGTGGTTGACATTCCACCCCGTCGGTACATTTTTTGTTCTCCTTCTCTTATTGTCCGTCTTTTTGCATCGAGGACGCTGCTCATTTCAAGTTGGGGGGGGTAAATTATAGTTACTTTGTGTTTTCGGTTTTGCGTAGAATTTTTTTTGGGCAATCTTCCTTTGTATGTAGTAGATTTGCATGTTAAGATACATTGCGTATGCTCGTTTTGTATTCGTAAGTGGCAAAAGCACCGGTTTGAATGAACCAATTTTTTTTTGGAAATAACCAACTCATTCCATTAGCATGTTCATGTCGTATGTGGATCGAATTGTGCTAAGTGCATATGAGTCGGTTAACCGCGTAGAGTGAAGGTTAAATTTTTGTTGTATCCCATGCTTTTTGAATTTCGTACCCGTAGTTTAGTTAAATTTCTACTCATGTACATACTTGAATACCTTTGATTTCGGTTATGCATTTCAATGGAGTTCTAGGCGTGCTTGGAATATGATACAAGGCATTCTTTTTATGATTAAACCACATATTGTCATTGTTGCACCATTTTTGAACCAAGTCCGAGTCCTTTCTTTTTGCTTAACCTAAGAAACCGGATGCTTGGAGGCTTGTATGGAGTGGGAGTGGATGTTTACTTTCAGTTATGGGTATATTTTGAGGAGTTTGGAACATGCTCGGGGAGAATATTTAGATGAAATGGCTGTTGGAAAAAAGGAAAAGCAGATTTTGAGGCCAGTGGACCATGAGGGATTGATACCTCAAATTTGGGTATCAAAACCCCGTGATGCAGAGATCCAGAGAAGCAGCCGGTATCAATACCGAGATTCAAGGTTTCAATACTCCGTTACAGTACGAGAAAACTCTGCAAATTTTTGGCCCCCCTATTTAAACCCCTCACCCATTATCTCTCTCTTCCCCATGATATTTTAAAAAAAAAGAAAAGAAAACTAACTCCATAACCCCCTCTCTCACTCTTTCACTCATATCTCACCCAAATCTCCCAGAAGTTGAATCTGAGTATAGCGACGAGGTTGAGGAGGAAGAAGAATTGGATCCGGGCATGTTCCGAGGGGAGGATACAGAGATGGTTTTTGGTCCAGGTGCAAGTGGTGGACAGGGTGGCGAGCAGTAGTTAGTATTAGAAGGTGTGGTATTAGTAGTAGTTGTATGTTTGCTTTTGTTTATCGAGTCGGTGGTTGAGTCAGTAGTGTCTTTATTTTTCGAATCTTTGTTATGTTTTTCTTTTGGTAGTTCTGTTTATGTTGGTTGATAGCATGATGAGGAGGGTAGTCGTAGGTTATGGTCTCCGGTCATGGGGTAGTTGTTCCCAAGCTAGCATAGACTGGCAACCGTTTTGTCTAACCTATTTTTTTTGTTGTAACCCATCACTCATTAAAAGCTAATTAAAGTCCTTAGTTGATTTCGAGTACGCCTATGTTTTCCATGCTATGCATTTCCGAAAGCTTGTGGTGCTTTGTTATGTTCTGTTGTGATTTTCTTTTCAGTCCTTGTGCATAATAAGCTCTTACTTCGTTGCAAGCGAATTCATTGAATGATATGCGTAACTTTTTGTTTCGGTTATTGCATAAACCCTTTGTGCTTGATCATGGGATACATTCTATATTGGTCTGGTGATTTCTTTGTTGAGCGTTACCCTCGTGAGAATCGGAACCAAAGCTCATTGTGGTTAACTTTCTCACATGCTGTCTTTAATAAGGTTTGTGAATCATGGTGCATGGCACGCTTGCGGGGTGAGTTGTGATGAAAATTTTTAGACTTTTGCCATTTCAGAAGGTGTTGAGCATATGTTTTGTACCTTATTTTAGTTGGGAAGATTGTATAGATCATAGATAGCTTTTTGTTGTTACTCGGGACGAGTAAAGTCCAAGTTGGGGGGTGTGATAAGCCCTAAATAGTGTAAATAATGGGGCTTATCTATCCCGTTTTTCTGCACTTGCAAGCGG
>BPLS01000297.1:485833-543861 GCA_019656275.1 Rhododendron kiyosumense
AACAATTTTTGTCTATACATATAAACCCAGCATCCTCTACAACCGTCCGATCAATATTTCACGTTAGTTGTAGCCGTCCGATCAACAAAATACTTCCTAATATAAACTCCCCTAACCTTATGACCAGTAAATCTTTTCAATTGATTGCTTTTACATTATTTCCTTAAAAAGGTTTTCCTATTTAATTTTCCTACATCCAACTCAATAATTTCCTTTTAGGCTGATTTTTTTACATTCAAAAAAGAAACAAACATTTTTTGATTCATACACTAAAAGGAAACATTCTTTGTTTTTTTAAAATTGATAATTACATTGTTTCCTTAAAACGGAGTAGCATTCATATACGTTTTCTTCAATAATGAATCTACGTTTTCCTTAATAATCTAAGTCGTAAGCTTCTCCAAGATGAGAAGAAATTAGCTTCCTTCTTACCTTGATTGGAGAAAGAGAGAGGGTCATTACCTCTGCTTTGTCAAAACAAGAGGTAATCAAATCTTTTTATTTTTTCTGTTATTCTAATGTTTCTACTTGTTCTCTCCCTCTCTAGGTTAGATGTTTTGAGGCAATTTCGTGTCATGTTGTCTGGAGTAGTACACTGTTTCTCTCCATAGATAATTTTTTTAAAGTTTTTTTAAGTTGTAATAAAAAATATTTTGTTGCGCCTTTTTTTTATTTATTGGTGTATTGTGTCATGCCTTTAGGCATGGGCAATCACGAAATCCACGATAGTGTTTTTGGAGCTTTTCTATGGTCATGACAGTATTAGTGTTAATTGAATTAGTGGCTTGGTTTGTGATGATATTGATTTTTATATTCTTAAATGTGTATGGCTTGGTGTATGACCTGCATAATTGTACATGTCTTTTAGTTATTTGTTAATACAAATCTTGCTTATCCACAATGGAGGCTTTACTATTTATTATGAGTTCATTGTGGGATTAGGAATTTGTGAGACCGGTTGTCGGTCAGATTTTGATTCGCTAAATTATGATCAATATTGTAACGACCCAAATTGGGATGTTACAAATATAGTTGGGGTTTTGATTATAATTCTGACCCATGGTCGGTTTCGGTCAATCCTTTAGGATTCAAGGGTAAGGACCTAAAGATTTTTTTGTAGTCCAAGATGTTATTTGTTAATGGGAGTAAAAAAAAAAAAAGAACATTTTTATTTTCCTTTCATGTGCTTCCTTTTTGATAACTCAGATATCCATGTCAATTTTCGCGCACCTCAACGAATCTTCGGGGCTCCACCGTCCACTTGCAGGAAGTTACAGATAGTACTCAATACTGACAATGCCTCAAAGAGATATGAATGTGTTAACCCCAATAATCTGATGATATGAATATATTACTTTATTGATGATTGCCGTGAAGTTGTAGTTGCTATATAGTTGTTATGGGTTACTCAACTCTCCTCTTTGCCAAGGTAATTTGGGGCTTTCGGCATCATTTTTTGTGTTGTGCCTATAAAACGTGCAGGAGCGTGCAAGTGGTCTTATTGCACGTGTTGGAGTTAATAGATTGTTACGTTGAGCTTGATTTTTCTTGGACTTCGATTGTGCTCTAACGGACGGGCTCACTCGAAATTCAACAAAATGGGGTACTTATTGTCATCTATTACTTTTCTATTTTCTCCAATTCTATTCATTTTTGGGTTAAGAATACATTGCGTTGTGCTTTCAGACACGGGCATCCATTAGTATATGTATATTGGTGTATCTCATTTTGTGCAAGACACCAAAAATTCACAGCTCCAAAAAGACTAAAAATTCGTTCTTTGTGTGAGCGAGAGGCAGACGATAGTCAATTCATCAAGGCAGTCAACGGTGGTATTCTGGAGGCTTGTGGTTTAGCAGAGCCAATCTTGGGAGGAAGATGCCAACGAATCCTATAACACCCTCGGTAGATGGTGAATCTTTTTTAAGGAGACTGTAATATCACACAGGACTCGGTTCTAATTTAGAAAATTCTATTTGTATCTCATTCATTTAATTTGTTTCACTACATGTATTCTGTAATCGCGTACTTATCAATGAAATATTATTATTTGAAATTCCTTTATTGCCGTATTTTTTTCAACAAATAATTCACTTTCATTTAAAATGGGTTAGTAAAGAAAGTTTTATACTATTTTCATCAAGATGGATGAATAACTCAAAAAATACTACAACGTAAATTTAACAAAAATTGACAAAAGACAAACAAAAATATCAAAATTTAGAGAGTATGGGTTATTTTATAATGCTGAGCGCTTTTGAGAACGAAGACATACAATCAAGATCTTTGTGTGGCCCGTGATCCTTGATCTGAATTCCTCTTCCGTTGCCTTGTAGCTTTCCTAACCTTCTTGTGCCAACCTGCACAGTGAACGCACGACTAAGACCTGGCCGGGGTTGCCCGGCAAGGCCCTCTGGCGAGAAGATGAGAATGTGCAAAGAGTAAAGCCAGAGACTAGGGTTTAGGATATATGAGAGTGTGTACCTTTTTAGGGCTGTTATTCTTCAATATTTATAGAGTCTCATTGACTTGCTCTCCAAGCACGGGACGTGCCTTGCATGGGCCAATTGGCGTCATTGTGACGTTACTAAACAAATCTGGTAACCATTTTTGGCATGAGCTGGCATCCCCATGCGCGCTCATCGATATCTTCTGGAATAACCGTTTCAGCATGTGGTGAAGCACGCGCCTCTATAGTTGGCCTAGCCCATTAAGCAACTTGTGAGGAGAATACGCTGATGAGACTTCCTCCCTAAAGGTAGCCGAGCCTGAGTTACCCCTGTCTCCGAGCTCAGGGTAAGTATAGTGTTGACAGATGGGCCTCGGCCTAAAGTCGAGTCCAAGTTCAAACACGGCCAAAGATGGACTTAACCTTCGTAATTCAGGACATATGCAGACAGTTATGTTTGGCCTGCTACAATAGCCCCTTAATCTCTGCCGACGCCGAACGTGTGGTAGGGATTGATGTTGAATTTTGGCTGAACTCGCCAAATTATTGAACGTGAATCATTGATGAGATTTGGCTGAGCCTTGATCATTTTTCCACTAACCGTCATAGGCAAGCACCAATGGAAGGGTGTCAGGTGTCCCTCTATGGTTGGGTACAGTTGATGGGGGAACGGTTGGCACACATGGAGTTCTGCAGATCTACCCTGCTATTGCCACGTGTCGAGCATCGATTGGCCATTGGTTCGGCAGTGTGATGATTGGGCGGGAAATTCGAACTCTTTCCCTTCCCCTATATAAAGGATGACGAGATGAGAGAGAGAGAGTTTTACAGAACTATCCTCTCTCTAGAACTCCATAACCAGAGCTTCCCCCTGTGTCCGTTCATCTTCCAATCTGGGATATCAGCGGATTCATCATCAGATCTCGTTGAAACTTTAGGTATGTTTTCGATATCCACTCCTCTCTTCATTTTTATAGTTTTTGTCCCCTTTTTCATTGCTTTTCTGGGTTTTTTGGGGGGTTTTTTTTGTTCTGTGTGAACAGTACGTTCATAGGGATGAACAATGATGTTCATCCTTGTGTTCAAGTGGTTCTTCCGAGCCCCAACTTCGTTGTTGGTTGGGTTTGGTCAACGTTGAGTAAGGCCGAGCCCCATGACTCAAGTCTTAGACTTTCCCGAGCTTGAGTCCTCATAGGGTGAAAACAGGGTGGGCCAGTAGGGTAGCCGAGCATAGGAAGATCCTCGTTCGTCGCCGACGATAAGGTTTCTCATTATTTTCTTGTGTTGATAGGTTTGGCTCACTCGGTTATAGTTATCTCTTCCGACTCTGAAATCTTAGGGGACGATTCTGGAGACTTGATAATCCAAGAGTATTTGGAAATGCAAAGAAGCTGGCGCCAGATCTCTTCAATTGCTTCAAACATGTCAGCTGACACAAGCAATTTGAACGCCGAACGTGACTACGAGTATGGCGGGGACGGGTTCAACACCGAGCCCGAAATCTTGTTCACACCGTCAACTCGTTCCGAGGCCGAGGCCCAGCTTGGGCCAAAAGCAGAATCTAGATTCCATACTCAAGCCGACGCCACCTCCTCTGCATGATCCAGGCATAACGAAACTCAGTCCGAGAATAAGGAGGTAGCTGATCTCTACAAGAGGGGTTAGGTTTGCCCCTATGCCCACTTCTTTAGCAGGGAGCCCAGAGAGTATCAGAGTTTCTGTTGAGAGTACAATATCCTTGACGACGTTGTAATTAGTCAAGTAGCAAGCAACAAGATAAGGGATAAGAGGAACACCATCCCGAGCACATCACTGTGCCTTTGATGGCCATATGTGAGGCTGGACAGCGGTTTCCTCTCCACCCGTTTTTGAGGGAACTCTTGGCTCAATTCAGCCTTGTTCCCCATTATTTCGCTATTAACAGTTATAGAATAGTGATATCTGTGATCAAACTGAAGGAGCTCCATAACCTAGAATTCACCGTCCCTGACCTTTTTCATACTTACATTATGTCTAGGCATGGCCAGACCGAGCGCTGATATTTATCAACACATAGGGACAAAAAGCCTTTGGTAGACGGATTGCCCGACACTAATAAGTGGGCAAAATTTTTATGTTGAAGTGAGTGGCAACATTGAGTTCGGCAACCAGACCAACCGTAGATATAGTGTTCAAAAGATCAAAGACTTCAGAGGTAGCCTAATTTCCTTTGTTGATGCTGAGCCAGATTTTGTACTTCAAACTTTCAATTATTGACTGTCATCACTCCTTGCAGATCACCGAGTCATAACAAAGACTCAGTAAACGTTGTTCGTTGAGAAACATGTAGACATCCTTCAGTCACAAGTTTGCAAAGACGCGCCGAAACTACTTGGTTATGAACCATCTTACAAAGGAAAGCTCAAAAGGAAGGAAAAAGAGGCAGGGCCGAGCAAAAAGGATAGTGGCGAAAAGAAGAGTGCGGGGCAACCAAGAAGCGGTAAGCAGCCGAAGCCGAGCGGGAGAGGAAAGGAGCTGAGGGTAAAATTCCCCACATTCAGGAAGCCAGCAGAGTTCTGGTTCCCAGAGAGCTAGCAGATCGAGCTTCCAGGTATAAACATTCCACTTTAGACCCTTGCGCCTGAAGTCAAAAAAGAGATGAAGAGAAGGAACGTGGTTCGGGTGAACATTAGGGATGGTTCTCTGGCTTGAAAAGACACACCAGACGTGCCCGAGCCTGCTAAAAAAAGGTAGAAGGTGACGCATGACTTTTTTCCATCAAAGCTACCGACCCAACGTCTATCAGAGAAGGACAAGACCGAGTCTTCAACTGTAAGCGACTTGAAGGACGTTCAAGAACAGTTGGGTTTGGCTAGCCATGTCACCATCTAGGAGTTTGCTCCCTCCTTCGCTTTGGCCGACGGGAGGGTGGTGAACATTGAAGATAGTGTCAAGCTTGAACCTGGCTTAGCCGTTGCAATGCTTCAGGGTGTTGCTCTGCCAAGGGACATAGAGAAAGTTCCAGAGGACCTTTAACCGAGCCTGATACACGCGAGTGCTTATCTTGTGCAGGTTTGTTGAATTCTAACCTCAGTACTTTAGTCGTTTTCTTTTCCCGAGCTTGAATCTTCTTCATGTAGGTAGGTCAAGCTCTTCTTTAAGTGTCTACGAAGGCCGAGCTTATTGCGGCCGAGGGGTCCCGTTATTGTGATGACCTCAAGACAGAACGCGATAAAGTGAAGTCGCTAAAGTCAAGCTTGAGGGTGGCGAAAGCTTGAGTGGTAGAGCTGGAGTAGGAGAGAGATGAGGCTGAGGGGAAAGCGAAGAAGGCCGAGCATGAACTTGGGAAGGTGTTGAGGAGGGAGAAGAGAAAAATGAAGGAGGTTGACAAAAAGGCTTATTAGGCTGGCTTTGACCAAGCTGGGGCCGAGTGTATGAGGGATGCCAGGAAGATGGTAAATGAGGCGATTGAGTTAAGGGTTTCCATATCTTACCAAACCGGCTACAAAGACGGTGTAAAGGCAACTTGTGGTGTTCTGCATCTGGAGGCTGATCTGAATTTGACAAAGTCCATTCCTGCGCTTGTTACTCCTGAGCTCATTTTTCGGTATACTGAAGAGGAGTGCGAACCACTTCCTACCGAGGAATTCCCCGAGAGTGAAGAGGAGATTGAAGATGTGTTTGGGGATGATGCCGAGGGTGAAGATGTGGTCGCTGGGCGGCTAACTGGTGGGTCCGGGAGTGAGAAGGTCGCTGAGGACACTATGCATGAGCCAATGAATGTTGACAAAAACCCCGTTGCCGAGGTTGACGTTGCTGTTGAGGATGCTTCTCAAGTTTAAAGGGGATGTTTACCAATTTTTTTTTTCTAGACTTTGAATTTTGTGGTTTGAATAGATTTTCTGTTGGACTGGACGACTCTGAACTGGAGTTTACCGTACCAGATGTAATAGTTTGTGGGGGCTCAACGACGAATGATATACCACGCCGCGCCTCCCAGTTAGAAATTTTTGCAACGTTTGTGTTTTGAATGAATGTCTTGGGTTTCACATTTGCACTGTTTTAGTTTTGTCGAACTTGATTGATCCTTTCTATGTCTTGGGCAAATTTTTGCTTGTTCGGGTGGTAGTTGTCCGTAGCCCCCACTTTGGTCTAGGTTCGGCTAAATAGTAGGGACGTTACCCAATGTAGGAGTGGCTAACTTTAGTGTGGTGATTGCCGAGCCTTGACCAAAGTAGAGTGGTGAAATAGAGTTGAGAGGTTGTCGAGCTTGGCGTTGTCCTAGGCCATAATGCCAGTTTAGTGAATAATACTGAGGTTAGCAATTGTAGAGACCCATATTTTTAGGCCGTATTTTCCCTTTGTAAACATCGTATGGCCCGTTGAGATAGACGGTGCAGAAATTCGGTGTGACGTATTCGTGGAAGGATATAAGGGTGATTGTGCGAAAGGTGTGCGTGTGAGGGTGTGGTGAGAGAAGTAGAGGATTCCTTCCCCACCTCTTTTATTTCCCAGGGAGAGAATCATACTCCCATTTTCTCTCCCTCACTCTTGGCTCACTCTCTCTTTTCTCCTTTCTGTCTGAAAACTCTATCCTCTCTTCTCTCTTCGATTTTATCTACCTAGGGTGTGATTTCGGACAAGGTCCGAGAATTAAAGTTGCTATACGGAGCACAAGCTTTCCGAATATCCAAGAAAATTTGTGATTGGACCTCGTGGAGCTATGGTTGACTTGGTCAAATGGTCGGATTTTGCTCAAAACCATTGAGATAGGGAATTCTACCTCTCTTTATATGTTATTTGAGTGTTCTTATACCATCATTTTGCTTGTATTGATTATTATTGAGATCGGATCGAAATTTAAAAAAATTCTGTCAAAATCGCTAGAAAACATATTTCCCCTACCGATAGGAACTTTTCTTTTACCAGTAGGACAAGTAAGAAATTTTTCCTCAACCAGCTGAAACGTACTGCAGTAGCTGAAAAGCAGCTCAAACGTATTCATCCACCTACCGGTAGGACAAGTACAAGGTTGTTTTGTGGAAATTGTTGGCCTATCTATTTCCAATTTCTACCGGTAGGAACTTTCATCTACCGATAGGATAAGTGTAGAATTTCTCTCTTCTACCGGTAGAACTCATTCACCTACCGGTAGGTGATTGAGCTGCTACATGGTCTTTCAGTAGCTTTTCCTACGTTATTCCAAATCACTTTTTGAAGCTTCTCGTCGACTCCAATGGGTTTGTTTATACATTCTTTCAAGTGTTTTGTAGAATGTTACTTGTTTCACACTAGAGTGGTATCCGATGGATTTAAATGAACTCGTTGAGTTAAGAAATGAAGAATGTAGGTTATTGTACGTTGAAACACGAATGACGCACATAAGCATGCCTAGTAGTCCAATGGGTAGAATTGCAATTTGTTTTCTCTCGACACGTAGAATCTTTTAATTTCTTTAGCGTATGATTCGCAGACTCCGAGTATAGAAACTAGAAGATCGGACATCGCAGAGTCTCATCGTGGGTTGATACGTGATATGTGAAGGTACGGGGGTGTACTTTGAGGTACGGTGAGAATGTGTGTATTTGCTTGTATCCGTTGTAGTAGATTGTTGATTTTATAATATTATGTTATTAAATAAATGGTTTTGGACTCGATTGAATGATTTGATGTTTGTGAAGTGGGATAGTGGAATAAATGTGGGTAACAAATGGATACAATGAGTACTTTTTAGGGCTCTTAAATGAGTAAATGCTTGGCAGGAGCTAAATGCTCATATCATATACTTTTAGGGCTCTTAAATGAGTAAATGCCTGACAAGAGCTAAATGCTCATATCATATGCTTTCAGGGCTCTTAAATGAGTAAATGTCTTGCAGGAGCTAAATGGCCGTATCATATACTTTCAGGGCTCTTAAATAAGTAAAGACCTAACAGGAGCTAAATACTCATATCATATACTATCAGGGCTCTTGAATGAGTAAATGCCTGGTAGGACCTAAATGCTCATATCATTTGTCTTCAGGACTCGTTATCGAATAAGTGCTTGGCAGGAGCATCAGCTCAGACTCTTAACGATACGTAATTGGTTTGTGAAGTTAATGAAAGAATTTTAGTTTTGGTTAAAGGATTTTGATGAAAATCTTCCGGTATTTGGGCATAAATCAACGGACCCCGGTATTCAACCCAAATCAACGGAGCTCGGCCTACAATGGTCTTGAGTTTTCTCTAAATTGTTTGATATCAAAAGGAAAAGTTTCTTAATGAAAGGTTTGACGACGAATGAAGGGGAAATGAGAAAGAACGTGATACCGCACGAGAAGATGGATTGGCGATAGTTAGATACTTGATCATGATAGTTATGTTTATCTTTGTTGTCATTTGGTTTCTATCATTTGTTCGTCCGTATTGCTCATTTGCATATATAGTTTGCGTAGACTTTTCTACTAGGCTAGTGTAGCTCAAGCCTTATATCATTTTCAGGTGCTAACCCGGAACAGTAGCCTGCATGATTGGAATGCTTGGAGTGTGGACATACCCATTTGAAAGCTATCTAAAGGAGTTACTATTTCATCTTTGTAAATTTCTTTTAAAAGATGTATTTGTAACTTAAGTTATAATCCTTTTGACTACGGAATATTTGTAACTCTAAACTCTCACGACACTGGATACTTATTTTAATGTGGGGCGTTGAGCCGGTGATGTAATATTTAGAAATCTTATGGACTTGGGACTATGATTATGGGAATGGAAACACTATAGTCTTTTGGATATCGTATGAAATATTGTGAGGGTTTTATTTATGAAAATATTTTTATATTTATGTTGAAAATTAAGGCGTGACAGCAACCAAAAGTTGTTAAGTGCCCCTACCTATGGTTGGGGCTCGGCCAATGTGCCAGCCCCTAGCCAAGGTTTTAAGGGCTTGAGATGTTGAACATTTGTGGGTGGTTTACTCACCAAAGTGTGAGTATAACTGGGCGTTGGTCGACCTTACTGTCTTGCCAAGCCGAACCGAAGCCTAAATTCTAGCTGTAATGTGTGTCTTAGGCTCGGTGGACCATATGTCTGGTTTTTGCTTCTTCGAGCAATGATGGTAGCTGAAGCAGGGGCATTAAAGCCATCTGTGGGTGTGCCCGAAGTTATCGTTTTTGGTTGGCAGAATTTGCCGAGGGTAAATTATGAAAATATGAGTGAGATAAGCTTAAAAAGTGTAGAAGACGTCAATTGACAAACAAGATTCTTCTTGGTATTGAGAAATGTTGGAATACAAGGAAAAATTAAAAACTAAGGGTCGAAGCCGCTCTTGAAATGAAGTACAATAGATAATGAGGCCAAAGCCCAGATGTTAACAAAATGTAAAGTTGGAAAATCAAAGATTAACTAATGATAGTATGTGGTTGAGCACAGAGTGAATCTGGAAAAGGTTGATCACATGTACGCCTTTTTCACATTCTGTGCATTCCACGGGTTGGTGAGGACTTTCTCATTTGTGTCCTCCAGCATGTAAGCACATTCACCAGCAATCTTGACAACATGAAAAGGTCCCTCCCAGTTGGGCTTAAATTTTGTTTTCTTGCTGGCTTGCACCACTTTTCGCTAAACCAGGTCATCTGGCTTTAAGGTCTTAGTTTGCACACTTCGGTTGTATCCCTTGGCCATTTGTTGTTGGTATTCGGCGAGCTTTAAACGGGCGTCATCACGCTTCTCTTCTGCCAATATCAACCCTTGTTCCACAGCTTCATAGTTGGTCTTTGGGTCAAAGTTCTCTGTTCTCAAAGTGGGGAACTTGGACGCTAGTGGGATTATGGCCTTCATGCCGAACGCCATGGAAAACTGCGTTTGGCCCGTTGAGTGCCTTGGTGTAGAACTGTAAGCCCATAGAAAGTGTGGCAATTCCTTAGCCCACTTGCTTTTTTTGTAGTTAAGCCGACACTTGATTCCAGCACAAATTGTCTTGTTCATAGCCTCGGCCTGGCTGTTCCCTTGGAGGTATGCTGGAGTGGAGTTAAAGAAGTGAATCCTAAATTCAGCGCAGAGGCTGGTTAGGTCTTTGCCCATAAATTGAGTTCCGTTATCTGAGACGATTACATAAGGAACGCCGAACCTGGTAACGATGTTACGCCAGACAAATTGCCGAATGTCAACTTCTGTTGTTGTGACAAAGGGTTCAGCCTCTACCCATTTTGAGAAGTAGTCCGTTGCCGTGATCAGAAACTTGAAGCCTCTAAGGGCCGTTGGGGGCTTCTTCAGATTCTGTGCATTCCACGGGTTGATGAGGACTTTCCCATTTGTGTCCTCCAGCATGTAAGCACCTTCACCAGCAATCTTGACAACACAAAAAGGTCCCTCCCAGTTGGGCTTAAATTTTGTTTTTTTGCTGGCTTGCACCACTTTTCGCCAAACCAGGTCATCTGGCTTGAAGGTCTTAGTTCGCACACTTCAGTTGTATCCCTTGGCCACTTACTTTGGTAATTAGCGAGCTTTAAATGGGCGTCATCACGCTTCTCTTCTGCCAATATCAACTCTTGTTCCACAGCTTCATCGTTGGTCTTTGGGTCAAAGTTCTCTGTTCTCAAAGTGGGGAACTTGGAAGCTAGTGGGATTACGGCCTTCATGCCGAACGCCATGGAAAACGGTGTTTGGCCCGTTAAGCGCCTTGGTGTAGAACGGTAAGCCCATAGAACGCATGGCAATTCCTTAGCCCATTTGCTTTTTTTGGAGTTAAGCCGACACTTGATTCCAGCGCAGACTGTCTTGTTCGTAGCCTCTGCCTGGCTGTTCCCTTGGAGGTATGCTAGAGTGGAGTTAAAAAAGCGAATCCCAAATTCGGCGCAGAGGCTGGTTAGGTCTTTGCCCACAAATTGAGTTCTGTTATCTGAGACGATTACATAAGAAACACCGAACCTGGTAACGATGTTACGCCAAATGACTTGCCGAATGTCAACTTCTGTTGTTATGACAAAGGGTTCAACCTTTACCCATTTTGACAAGTAGTCTGTTGTCGTGATCAGAAACTTGAAGCCTCCAAGGGCCGTTGGGAGCTTTCCCATGATATCAAGCCCCCATTGTGCAAATGGCCAGGGACTTGTGATGGGGGAAAGATTCTGGGTAGGTTGCTTCCGGATAGGAGAAAAAAGTTGGCATAGTCGGCATCTACGGACTACTTCTTCACAGTCTTTCTTTATATCCTTCCAAAAGTATCCCTAACTCATTGCTCGTTGACAGAGAGAACGGCCGCCAGAGTGGCAGCCACAACTACCTGAGTGAAGCTCAGTGAGAATCTTGGGTACTTGGGTTGGGTGAACAACCAGAAAATAAGGGCCGGAGATAGACTTCCTATAGAGTTGGCCACTTTTGGATAGCCAATAGTAAGCGGCTTTGTTCCTAATGCGATAAGCTTCCTTCTTGTTTGTGGGTAGAGTGTAATGCTGGAGGAACGCAATGATCTCGTCCATCCAGCTTGGACCGAGTTCAACGTTGAGTACTTTTGGAGTTGTTTTGAAGGACGGGTGGTCAATGCTGCTAAAGTTTATTGTTTTGAATTCTGAGGTCGTTGATGCCGAGGCAAGGCCAGCGAGTGCATCTACGTGGGCGTTATGCTCGCGGTTGATTTGCTCGATCTTGAAATTCTTAAAGTTCGAGATTAGCTCAGCTGCTGTGGCTTGGTATTTCAACATTCGTGGGTCTTGAGCCTCATAGTCCCCAAATACTTGATTAACTATGAGTTGGGAGTCACAGTAGACAACTAGATTGGCGACTTTCCTGGTGATTGCGAAGCATAAGCCAGCAAGGAGGGCTTCGTATTCACCTTCGTTGTTGGTGGCGGGGAAGTCGATACTAAGAGAGCTTTTATGAAGTGTCGCACAAGGGGAAACTAAGACAATCCCTGCTCCGGCTCCATTGCTGTTGGATGCCCCGTCGACATTTAGGCGCCAAGTCGCTCTTTGAAAAAGGTGCTAAGGCTTTGTTGCTGAGATTTATTCGGCCACGGATTGTGCAGTTGGAGCATTGAGTACAACTGCATCTTCTTGTGTTAGTTCTGCTATGAAGTCAGCCAAGACCTGGCCTTTGATTGCTATTCGTGGCTCGAAGCGAATGTCAAAGTTTGCAAGTTCAACAGCTCACTTGGATACTCGATTGGAAAGATCTGCCTTCCGAAAGAGGGCTCTGAGGGGGTGTTCCGTTAATACAGTGATCGGGTGGGACTAGAAGTTCGACAATAGTTTTCTTGTCGCTGAGATGAGGGCTAGAGTTAGTTTCTTCAGAGGGAGTGTGGGCTCCCTGACTCGGCGCGCTTGAAGAGTTGCCACTCGGGATTTTTGAGATGGATGATCCGAGAAACCGAGAGTTTGTTTGGGAGAAAAAGGCTTTTGATCTAGCGAAAACATTGAGATTTTGGATTTGGAAGCCATGTTACGAATGTGAAAGGTTTTGTTCCAGAAAATGCACCCCACTTGCCCGGTAAAATCGATCTCTACTGAACTCTTTCAAAAGGGGGAATTTAAAATATCTTTTGGAAAACCAAACTATTTAATAAATAAGTAAAAGGGACAGGGACAGGGGAAATATATCACGTTAACGTGCGCGTGGTGCTATCTGGACAAGGATGGTAAAGGTGATGCAGAATGAAAGAACTTCTGACAGAAACTATCTGGATCTAGGTTTCCTTCTGCACAGCACATTGTAATACCACGCACGGTTTTAAAATATGTCGTGCGGTGTATTTGCTTTGCTTTTAGGCCATTGTAATGTTTCAGAACACCGTCCGACGTCTTGAGTAGGACGCGCGAGATTTTCAATTGACGTCAGATGGTGCTTTTACCACAGGATCACTCTGAAAAACACTACTCTTTCAAGCCATAAAAGAAAATCATCTTTTATATTTTTGATCACCCGAAATGATCGAAGAAACTTTATTTCTAAAACTAAGCATGACTTGTAGTAATGGTATTATTTTGAAAGTATTAACACATGATATTTCAACAATAAAACAGGCCTGACAGAGGATAGCTATGATCCAGATAGCTTGAACAAGAAAACAGTAGCTACATAAAATGTCGTACATCTGAATACACTATGCCGTACGACGCATCAGAAAGCCACGCGGCATAGCATACTCAGCACAGAGGCTTACTCTTGCTTTTGAAAATGGTTTTAAGCCAAGATCCAACCAAAAGGGGGTGGTCCTGATTGCAGATAGGTTCCCTTAGGGATAAAGACAGAGTTTATCCCAAGGAAACTAGTTTATACCTTTAATCTTTGAGCTTGGATGAAGACAAACGACTATGGTTGAGTGCGATCAAGATCGGTTGAGGAACGGGTAGGGTTGTGAAAGTGAGTAATAGATGGGTACATTGGGTGATTAAAACATTTAAGTGAGTAAAAGGCCCATTTTAATGATGAGGAGAAGAATGGGGATTTTGAGAAAGAAAGAGCCTAGAGAATGTTTTTAAAATAACTTTCTCAAGACTTAGGAGTAAGGAATGGGTGTGAAAGCATGATGAGAGAGAAAGAGAGTTCAGAGCTTTTTTCTCTTGAGTGGAGGGTTGTATTTATAGGCAAGAGCCAAGGATTTTGAATTCAAATGGTGGAGGTATTTTGTGGGCGGGCGAGAAGTGCTTTTTTGGCTAAGCTAACTTGTAGCTGTGACTCAAGTGGCCGTGGCCGACAACTAGTTGAGCCAGTCAAAACTTTATCCAAAATGTCGTGCGGTTGACCTCATGACCTCATACGGCATAATGAAATTTGTTATGTCGTGCGGTGTAGAGATGTGCTGTGCAGTACTAAGGGTCTAGTTCTGAGCCGTTGGGTTAGTTTTGGGCTTTTGGGCTAAGGAAGTCCTTCATCCAAGCTCTTGAAGGTATCGTTTCCTATGTTTCATCATTGGGACATTTAAAGAACCTCCGAGGTACGGATTAGGGTGTTTATAGGGAGATAACGTGTTTGTGCGTGAATGAGTGTTTTGCTCGTGAAGTAGATCGGTATGTCATCGACCCCTCCTCGCTGAACAAGGGCAGAACTAATCGCATGGGCGGAGATGGCGAGATATAGATATAGGGTCTCGAACTTCTTTGGTTTCACCAATAGCGGGGCCGAGCTTAGGTACTCCTTGAGTTCGGCCAAAGCGTAGTCGCAGTCGGAAGTCTATGCAAAACCGCGTCAGCTTTTGCCCTTCAAAGCGTGGAAAAATGCATGGCACTTGTCGAAGGACTTGCTGATGAACCGGTTTAGAGCGGTTGTGTAACACCCCGAATTTTCGGTACGTTAAATAGACATTTTTATTGAAAATCTAAATAGAGTCTGTCTCATTATTAATTTATTACATCATAACTCCCATGAGAGTACTTTCATTACATAAAGGGAGGGAAGCTAAGGTTCCTAACTACAACTCCGTCTGCTCTTTTATCATAGCCAGCTCTTCGGTTTCGAAAGCCTTCAATGTGTACAGTTCTCCCTGGTCATCTACAAAGTCTGACACATGATACCAGTGTTGCCACCAGTATAATATGTCAGGGTCACCAAAGGTAATACCATGAGCTACGAGAGCTCAGCAGAATAATCCATACCCACTAACCCATAACTTACAAACAAAAGATCATAGAGTTAACGATATTCACATAGCACATGCGTATTTAACAAAATAGCTAACAATAACACATCTACATTCACTATCCAAACTAATGTTTGTATTCATGATTTTCTGTGTTTCTCTTACGCGACTTATCGTAGACCGTGTCAATATTTTCACTTTTCTTTTTCCAAATCAACATTTTCAAAATCATTCTTAACACACTCAACCTCGGTTCCGCCGTTCCGGTCTCCCAAATTTCCTTACAATAGTTCTGTCGCACCGGGTTCCCATTGGCACACAAAATTTTGCATTGGCTCCTTTCCATGGATAACCAAGCCATATTACGTATGAGGCTACCATGTCTGGCCCCATTGGCAATCTTCACAATGGGCTACCAAGTCCGGTCACATTGCAGTTTTCGCAATCCAAACGATGGGCTACCAAGTCTGGCCACATTGCAATTTTCGCAATCCACATGATGGGCTACCAAATCCGGCCACATCTCAGTTTTTCATACACACAATGGGCTACCAAGTCCGGCCACATTGTGGTTTCAAAACACGTTTTGTCTTTAACACACCATAGGTGTCATGTTTCTACTTTTTCAATTTCTGTGTCTCGTTTTCATGCAAAGACTCCGTGATAGGACTTTCCACGTAAGTGATCATAAATCATTCATTATAATCTTGAAACTAAACTAGCATGATTATCCAACTATATATTACTAATCATGCTCAAATTTCACTTAGTCATGCTCAACATCTAGCACATAATGTAAAGTATAACGCCACATATATGGACGCCTTTGGAGTGGAAATCACTTATGCTTTATCACACATCAAACAAGTAATTCTAATAATCACATATACATTCTCATAACCATCCTTAAGATCAAAATACGAATACTTTCATTCAAGTTTATGTTTCCAAAATCTGTTTTCTCTTCCTTTTTAGGAAATTCAAAACAACATATATTTTTTCGGTATAAAAGTCAAGTGATTCAACATGATCATACTTTCTTTCGAAATTTTAATAAAACAAGTTTGCTAGTTATTTATACTTAGAGATAAGGGGTAAGAATAATCTACGTATACGAGCTTTATACTTAGAGAGAGTGGTTAGAAGTATTCTACTGTTCTTCTTGGCGGTAGGGCGGCTACAGAAAAGGAAGTTGGTGATCGAACGAAGTAACTTCCTACGGAAAGCTTCGGTAGCTTCGAAAGAGGTTTCTCTCGAAACTAGTTCTTGACTAAAACTACTAACTTTTTGGATCGAGGGGGTAGTCGAGTGGTGGTTTAGTGGCGGCTTTGGATGAGTTTCTTGAAGAATTTCAAGAAAAACTCAAGAACATTAAGAACAAGAAGAACAAAGAACAAATGCAAGGATTCCGGAGAGAAAAGTTGAATGGTTGGAAAGTGTAAGTTGAATGGTAAGTGAGGGATCCTATTTATAGCAAAAATGGCAAGACTAACTTCTATTATCCAAGGGATAAATTTTTCTTTAGCAATTATTGTCCAATGGGTAAAGGGGCTATTATGATAGGTATGGTCTTGAAGTGATAAATCATGAAGAGTTTTTGGTCTTATCTTGTCCTAGGATGGCTTGCTTGCAAGAAAGAACAAAATAAAGTCTAGAAATGGGTGGTCATGTTATACTTAGGTTGAGTGTGAGGGTGGCTAAAAGGTTTAGCTTGTGTAAGTGTATCAAAACACAATCACACACTTCACTCCCTCTCTCCCATTTTCGGCATCTCTCTCTCTTGTACTATGTATATAAATATGCCTATGTATATATATATAAGTACACTTTAAGTACCAAGTAGTCCTAATTGGTCTAGCTTACTAGGTCTAGGAAAAGAGTGAGGGTTATGGGCTTTCAAGTGACAACTCAAAAGAAAATAGGTTTACTTCTTTTGAAAGTAATATTATGAGATTTGGTTTTGAATTGTCTAGTCAAATCTAGGTATACTTTTTGGATTTTTTTGCAAGACTTATTTCTATTACCCAAAAGATAAAAATTTCCTTAGTAATTATTGTCCAATGGGTAGAGAGTTAATGGAAGAAATAAGGTCTTGAAATGATTAGTCATGCAAGTGCAATGATTACTTCCTTTGGTTCATGAGTTGTCTTGTCAAATATATATATACATTGGCAAATCTAGCTTCCATTATCTAAGGGACAAAAACTTCCCTAACATTTATTACCCAATGGGTAAAGGAATATTGATGATAACTAAGGTTGAAATGACTAGACATGGAGTATAATGATTATATATTGGCAAGTCTGGTTATTCAAGAAAAAAATTTTCCCAACAATTATTATCCAATGGGTAAAGAGGAAATGATAAGAAGAAATATAACAAGTCCATGGAAAGTGAAATGATTAATGGATTGGTTTTTGAAAGTGATTTGTCAATGCAAAAGAATGAATAAGGCTTCCAAGTAGCCTTTCTAGGAAATTTTTAGGGTGATATACATACATGCATATATGTATGTATATATATATGTGTGTGTGTGTGTGTGTCGAGGTTACTTGTAGGAAGGAGAAAGGAAGTAATGATGAATTATGGGCTACTTGATATGACAATACATAATTATGGTTCCTTGGAAAAATAAACTTGGTCTTGGTCTTGATTAGACAAGTCCATAGTAGTATTATTTCTTAGACAATAAGAAGTCTTATTTCTATTACCCAAAGGATAAAATTTTCCTAACAACTATCATTAAATGGGTAAAGGAAAAGATACACTTGGAATATGTAATGATGAGGAATAAAGTCAAGAATTGACTAGTCAAGAAAATGCAATGATTTCCTAGTCTAGGGTTGGAAGGGTTCAAGTACGGTGTAGAAAGGTTCACAAGGTTCAAAGGCGAGTGAAAATGTTCACCTAGAATTTAGGAGGATTCATAAGAGTCATAAGGTTCAACTAGATGAAACTAGCCTTGATAGGTAACTGGATTGGCCAAACTAGTTAGTTAGAAATTAACTAGACTTGCCAAGTAGAATTTCTAGTCAAGAAATATAATTCAAAGATTTTATTTAACTCATTAGGAAAATATACAAGTGCTTCTATAAGCATACTTGTCTTTAGAAAATGACTAGATCGTCCGATGTGAGAAGATAAAATTTTATAAGTCTCAAATCTAATTATGACGGATTATTAAAGTTAAAATTCAAATTTTTAACGAAATTTTTATTTATCAAAAATTAGGATCGTTACAGGCTGCTATCCCAGTGAGCCTTTGTACATCTTTGATTGTTCTTGGTGGCCGTAAGTCTGCAACGGCCTTGATTTGGTTGGGGTCGGCCTCGATACCATGCCTTGTAAAATTTTTCGGCGCTAACGCCGAACGCACACTTTTCAGGGTTCAGGCGGAGCTTGTAGAATTTGAGAATGTCGAATATTTCAGCTAATTCTTGGAGGTAGTTGCATTCCTTCTGGCTTTTGACGACGAGGTCGTCAATGTAGGCTTCCAAGGTGTGGCCGATTTAGGCATGCAGCATCTTGAATATGGCTCACTTGCATGTGGCGCCTGAGTTTGAGAGGTCGAACGGCATAACGCGGTAACAAAAAATGTCAAAAGAGGTGATGAATGCCATTTTTTCCATGTCTTCTGGGTCTTGGTTATCTGATGATAGCCACGGTAGGCGTTCAAGAAGCTTAGCCGAGGGTGTCCCGCCGTTGCGTCGACTAGTTGATCGATCTTGGGAAGTGGAAACCAATCCTTTGGACAAACGTCGTTAAGGTTGGTATAGTCAACACAGACTTGCCATTTACAATTCTTCTTCTTAACAACCACTGTTGGGAACTGCACCTCTTGGATAGCGTTGGCTTCCAGTAACCGTTTTACTTCTTCCACTACGGTGTTGGCGTGTTCTGTGGCCGATTGTTGCGCTTTCTGCACTACAGGCTTCGCGTCTTTGTTGATGTTGAGAGAGTGGCAGATAAAATCTGGGTCGACTCCTGGCATCTCGTTGGGGGTCCATGTAAAGACTTCCATGTTGTTTTTTAGGTATTGGAACATTTCTTCTCAGTCGGTGTCACTGAGGGAAAGATCCGATTAAGAAGAAATGTGAGCCATCCTCATTGATGGGCATTGGGATTAGGTCTTCTTCTGCTTTGTCCTCGGCTTTCTGGCCGACATTTTCAATCATGGCCATGTCTGAGACTTCAACCCATTGCACTTGCTTGGCCTTGGTGGAGTTGTGGACGGCTAAGACGTAGCATTTCTTGGATGCTACTTGGTCACCTCGCAAATCTTCTTGTCTCCCATTGGTGCACCTGGTGGTAGGTTGAAGCGACTGTTTGCATGTTGTGTAGCCAGGTTCGGTCGAGAATTACGTTATATGGGCTCGGCATATTGACAACGATGAACTCAACGCTCAACGTTTTTGAGCCGACAACGACTGGAAGGAAGATTCGACCAAGTGGCCAAACAGGTGCTCCATTGAATCCGATGAGAGGTACTTCGGCGGGTTGTAAGGATGACTCTGGTAGATGAAGCTATTTGAACAAATCATAGTACATCACCTCTGCTGAGCTTCCTTGATCAATGAGGACACGCATGACATCGTGGACTCCGATTTGCACAGTTACAACGAGCACATCAAAGTGAGGAGTCTACACAAGCTCAAGGTCGCCCTCGATGAAAGTGATTGTCCACTTGGGCAATTCTTCTGGGCCTGGGCGTTTGGACCCGAGTCCTACCGCGAGGACCTATTTGGAAGTGGATGTGCGATCGAGGTCAGCTCAAAGGCTTGTTTTGGATTCCTTTGTCACCGGACTGTGGAAAACATGTATCGTTGGCCGCGCTTCGTTAGGGTTGGGATTTCCGGCAGGTTGACGGGCGGGTGTTTTTGTTCGATCAATGTATTGATCAAGATGACCTTGGGCCGCCAAACGCTCCAACAGTGCCTTATGCGGGGCGCATGCCATTATGTAGTGGCTGAGCTCATTATGATATGAGCACTTCTTCCTTGGGTTCTAATCTGCTTGGCCAGTGTCTGTGCCTAGCTTCCCTATTGGCCACTCATACCATGGTTGCCTCATAATCTCCTTTAGAAAAAACTAGATGGGTTCTTTAAAGTGTGTGGTTTCGGTCACATAGTCGTGCACCTTTGGTTGATGTTTTTTTCCTTCCTTGATGTTATTGATGTGTTTCTTTGGCTGGGATTGCTGGGTTGCGATTGGTGTCGATAGCTAGGAGGTTATCGTTGGTAGGAAGGTTATTGAATTGGCAATCCCTTGAGCTGCTCGATCTGTGTAGAACTCTTCAAGAGCACAGAATCGCTCCACTACGTGTGTCAACTCTCCCATGCCGTGTGGAGGGCGAATAGCCAGTTCGTCTAGGATCTTGCTGCCAAACTCTAATCCATTCTTGAAGGTGCGTGCGGCCCAATACTCATCGATTCCAGGAATCTCATTGAAAAGTTGCCAGTAGCGCTCAGTGTACTGTTTGGGTGTTTCATTTGGTAGTTTTCTCACATGGGATAGGGATTTAGGTTCTTTTGCCGTCCTGTTGCTTGTGATGAAGTGTGTATAAAATGCCCGTTCAAGGTCGGTAAGGCTCCGTATAGATCCAGCGGGCAATTTGTTGAACCACTGGAATCCAAATGAGCCGAGGCTGGATGGGAGGTTATCGTTGGTAGGAAGGTTGTTGAATTGGGAATCCCTTGAGCTGCTCGATCTATGTAGAACTCTTCAAGAACACAGAATCGCTCCACTACCCGTATAAACTCTCCCATGCCGTGTGGAGGGCGACCAGTCCGTCTAGGATCTTGCTGCCAAACTCTAATCCATTTTTGAAGGTGCGTGCAGCCCAATACTCGTCGATTCCAGGAATCTCATCACAAAGTTGCCAGTAGCGCTCAGTGTACTGTCTGAGTGTTTCATTTGGTAGTTTTCTCATCTGGGATAGGGATTCAGGTTCTTTTGCCATCCTGTTGCTCATGATGAAGCGTGTATTAAACGCCCGTTCAAGGTCGGTAAGGCTCCGTATGGATCCAGCGGGCAATTTGTTGAACCACTGGAATCCAAGGGAGCCGAGGCTGGATGGGAATGCCATGCATTTGATTTCGTCCTTTGTGGTGCATAGTTCGATTGTTTGACGAAAGTGAATTAGGTGAGTGAACGCTTCGCAAGTGGCTGGATTGAACTTTGTGAACTTCGGTAAGTGGATGTTGAGTTCGGCTATCGCGTTGATGATGTGGGATGTGGGTGAGGCGTCGAGGTCCTTTAGCTGCCCCTCAAACCCTGGGCTTGCCGAGGTCATTCGTCCGCGTTCGCTTTGATTCCCTTTCTTTGGACTCCTTTTTAAAGGGTTTCTCGCAGACTTGGTTCCGAAGCTTGTCCCGCCGATCTATTGTTGTTCGGTGAGGGCCGTCAACTAATTTCTCCTTGTCGTGATGGATTTTGTTGTCGTTTTCCATCCCTTCGATCCGCACACCTTTCCCGTTTCGCCGAGGCTGGTTTCCATTGTCCAAGTTTTTTGGTGGGATCTCCCCGAGGTGTTCAAAGACGTGGCACCTGGTCTCTATGGAGTGAAATCGATGTGCGGGAGAACTCCGCGCGACTAGTCAAGTACGTGTTTGTGAAAGACTCGGTATCCCTTGTTTAGGTTCGCTCATGGTGGGACCTCGAGCGATGCATTCCAGATGTTGTAGATCGTTTATAGAAGATAATTTCCTTGGCGTCGCTTCTCTGGCATGAACCCAAGGTGGTCTTTCACAGAGCTGCGGTGGCTCGCCTCGTGGGGTTGCTCTTGTTGTGGTAGAGGAGGCAAAGGGGGGGAGTCTCGTCGCCTTCACCTTTCGCCGCCAGCAGATCTAGAGGCAGCTGGCGTTGTGTCTTGTAGATGTTGCTTCATCTGGGCCACTTCCGCCCTTAGTGCCGCCAGTTCGCTATCCCTATCGTTATCTCGACGCTGCAGCAGCCGGATGTAGGTCGCCGTTATGTCGTTTATGGCCGGAGATAGGTCGGAACTTAGGGGGTATAAAGATGGACATGTGTCTTTCAGGGAACGGTGGGAGGATTGTGTTTCCACTGGTGTCTTTAGCCTCTGAAACGGTAACATTTGGTAGATCTCTGCCCATTCTGGTTGAATTTGCGGTTGTCTTTGAAAGAGGAAGGTGGTTTGAAGGAGATTGGAGCCGTTTGAACCATAAGCATTTCACGTCGAGCTCACCAATTGTGTGGCCCGTGATCCTTGATCTGAATTCCTCTTCCGTTGGCTTGTAGCTTTCCTAGCCTTTTTGCCCCAACCTGCACAGTGAACGCACGACTAAGACCTGGCCTGGGTTGCCCGGCAAGGCCCTCTGGCGAGAGGATGAGAATGTGCAATGAGTAAAGCCAGAGACTAGGGTTTAGGGTATATGAGAGTGTGTACCTCTTTAGGGTTGTTATTCTTCAATATTTATAGAGTCTCCTTGACTTGCTCTCCAAGCACGGGCACATGCCTTGCACGGGCCAATCGGCGTCATTGTGACGTTATTGAACAAATCTAGTAACCGTTTTTGGCGTGAGCTGGCATCCCCATGCGCGCTCATCATTATCTTCTAGAATAACAGTTTCAGCACGTGGTGAAGCACGCGCCTTTGTAGTTGGCCAAGCCCAATAAGCAACTTGTGAGGAGAATACACCGACGAGACTTCCTCCCTGAAGGTGGCCGAGCCTGAGTTACCCCTGTCGCCGAGCTTAGGGTAAGTATAGTGTTGATGGATGGGACTCGGTCTAGAGCCGAGCCCAAGTTCAAACACAGCCAAAGATGGACTTAACCTTCGTAATTCAGGACAGATGCAGACAGTCATGTTCGGCCTGCTACAATCTTGATTTGGAAAAGACTATAGGGTATGAGCATGTGTGATTTTGGTATACATGTTAATCTAACTCTGGAGTCTTGGCTATAATCTATTATTCTATTTTACTAATATTGAATGGGAGAGCACATTTTGGTGTGGAGTCTCGCTCAAATTTACAATTCCGAAATTATCCCAAAAAAGTGAACCAGTTTACGTCTGAAATTAACCATGGCCCTCAATAACTGTAAGGGTGTAAATGGGGAAGCAAACACTAAAAATTAATAACCTTCCCACAAACCGCTACAGTTTTTTTTCCAGCAAACTGCGCGCTTCGATTTTTGTGTGCAAGTGGTATCTCTATCTAAAACAAACAAACGATCTCTTACTCGAAATCCAAATTCCCTGTAGCTTCTTCCTACCGGCATCCATATTCGTCTGCTATGCTACAAACGTGCACACCATTTCTTTGCTGCTGTCCTCTACTCTACTTTCCGTCTTCAAATGCATGTAGAATATATAATAATTACTGTTTCTTTGGTTTCCATGTCAAGTGTGAGGGGCGACGGCGTATTAAACGGACAAAGCACGCTATAATTCTCTAGTTTCCGTCCTTCTAGACGTGGTAGACTCTTCATTGATTGATTTGTCTTTTTTGGCGAGGTAATTAATATGGCGGTGCGGCAATTGAATTTCCGTTGTGGCTGCCCTGCTCGCACTCTCTACTGTGGCTTTGAGAGTTTATTGTTCCAACGGCGGTGGCCTGGTTTCTGCAATTCCTACTATGGTGCTAAAATTCTATCGTTCCGATGGCGACAATTCTACTTGGTTCTTAATTGTATATATAAGGCGTGATAATTTTTTGTTGAAGTATGCATGAATCCATGTTGGGTTGAGAAGGGACAATACGGGGCCCTTTGGTTGTTTTTTATGTTTAGAAGTTGAATTACCAATTAAGTTCAACAAATGAATAACAAGTCACCATTATTATTAAAAAAAAATTTAAGAATTTGAATTCACTATTGTTGGATGAAGTTTCTTTTGTCCTCTATTAACTTCTCTCTATCATGTGCACACACTTTGTCTGAAATCCTATAATGAGGCTTAAATACGTCAATGTACGTATTTCTTAAAGCAAGTCCGATGGGGGATGAAAAATAAGGGGATGAATAGTTATTTTAGTGTCAAAAAGTGGTTAAAAATTAGTTAGATGGATAATAGGATTCCCTCCTCTCCAATGGGGGGATGGAAAATGAGGGAATGAAAAGTTATTTTAGGATAAAAAATTGATTAACTAACTTATTTTATTTTATTTTCCCCCAAATTAATTTAAAAATAATTTATTTATTTTCCCCCATTTTATTTTCCCAGCTACCAATGCCCAACGAGCAGGCTGAGAATTAAAAAAAAAAACCAACGGCCAAATTCGGCCCCAACCCACAAACACAGGGCTGAATCCTATCCATTTTCCCTCAATCAATTCGGTCCATTTGGTGCATCCGAGTCGTCCAAAAGTATTTTGGATAGCTCATATTTAAAGGGGTGTTTTTAAAAAAAAATTCAAAAACACTCACTCTAAATCCCAGTTGTCCAAAATACTTTTGGATGGCTCAGATGCACTCATATGGACCGAATTGGTCCGGGAAAAATGGACAGGATCTGAGTCCCTCAAACGCACACGCACCCATTCTCTCTCTCTCTCTCTCTCCAAATCCTTGTGTAGACATCCCAATCCGGGCCTCTAAGGTTCTTTAAATTCTCCGATGATGAAATAAAGGAAATAAAAACTTTCAAGAGCTTAAATGTGGATTCCCACCCCCTCAAAGCCCAAAGAGCCCAACAAAGCCCAAAAGCTCGGAAAAGCCCAGGATTGAACTTGGAATACCGAACGGTATGCTTCTACATTGCACGAGATCATGAAGTCCTCCGCACGGCATTTCAAGAAAAAGTTCTGATTAGCTCAGAAAGCTGTCGGCCACGCTCACTTGAGCGATAGCTCAAAGTCGGCTTGGCAGGGAATACACTTTTAACTGGCCTAGAAGTCACCTCCCCCATTTATATTGATAATCCTTGTTTCATGCCTATAAATACACCCCTCCTTTCAAGAGAAAGGGACTCCACACACTCTATGCTCTTAGCATTTCCCCTCTCACATCCATTTTCTCCATAAAAGTTTAGAGAAAGTTATCACTAACATTCTCTAAGCATTTCTCTCTCTACCAAACATTCCCTCGTTCTCCTCTTTCAAATCTTTGTATTCTAATAAATTTTAGAGCTCTACCATCCCAATACCTCAAGTTCTTCAACCATCCACACTTGTTCACCCATATTTGCACTCATCAACACTTACTCATTCCTCGTTCAAGCTCAAAACTGAAGGTAAAAACAAGTTTCCTTCGGGCCAAGTTCAGCCTTGGCTGAGGGGGGGCTTTCTCCAGTCATACTTGACCCTTTTGGTTAAATACTAACTTAAAAACTATTTTTAGAAACAAAAACTAGCTACTGCATTGGACCCACTAAACCGTGCGGTGTAATATTACACCGTACGCTTTAGTGGGGTACCACGCACGGCATTGTAATATATGTAGTTATTTGATCACATCCATTAGTTGTTAGGTCTATTAATATTGCTAAGATGATAATACAGGTGTATCTCAGAAGTTAGTTTATCTAAAAACCATGCCTTCGGCTTGTCAAAATAGTTTTTTTTTTTTACAATCATCCATAATAATCAAGTGCACCAAAAAGGGGTTTTGAAAATTATTTCTCAATAAAAACAACAAGAAAGGTACCAAGGTCCATGTTGGGTTCCAATCTGAAAATACAAAGATGTTCTGAAGGGTCACACCGTATGATGTTTTAAGTAACATCGCATGCCGTAGCTAATACACCGCGCGAGTATTTGAGCAATAGTGGCAGACTGACATCAAGAAAAGTGCACCGCACGGTACATCATAAGATCGTGCGGCATAATATGATACACCGTGCAGTGCTGTTTATGGTCAAGGTAGTCTGTAAATAATGTGTTATTTCATTTCTGCACATCATCCATTATCATTCACTATACAAGAAGCACCACGAGCACGTCAACATGATATATTTGATCCCATGTCCCTTTCCCATATGTGCTTATTAAAGAGTTAATCTTCCAAAAGATATTTAAAGTTTTCCCCTTTGAAAATGCAAAGCAGAGATCAGTTCCAACCAGGCGAATGAGGTGTTTTTCAACAAAACCTTTCCTTTTCGTAATATGGCATCTGAACCCAAAATCTCAACGTTTTTTGCTAGCTAAACCAAATGCCTTTCTTTTTGCTCAAAACAAAACTTTCAGTTCCTCGGATCATCCATCTCAAAAATCCGGGTGGTGACTCTCGCATGTGAGCGCACCGGTCGGGGAGCCCATACCTTGCCATCTCAATCGGAACTCATGTCTCCAACCTCCTCACCCTTTTATCCCAACCCCCTACCGGCGTCATCCATCACCGGCGCCCTCATCTCCCGCCTCCAGATTCAAGATTTCCAGATTCCAGCGAAGTTCAAGCTTTTTCGGCGACTCAGGTATACTCCGGCCGTCCATTGTTCTGGTAAATTAGTTGATTTGCTGACCTGGAGGGGATGGAAAGATGCATCTAGGGATGGATATATCCATCCCCATATGACTCAAAGCTATTTTCCATCCCCGAATCCATCCCCCATTGGAAAGCTGTTTTCTGATTTAGGGCTGGATAATAACTATGACAATCCCCTTTCTATCTCCCATTGGAGTTGCTCTTAGGAGTTAGGAGTATCACATGTGCTTTTTGGTCTGCTAGGAAATTCTATTATGTGTTTATGTAATGTACTCCCTCCGTTCCAATTTGTTGCGCCCATTTTGACTTTCACGTAATTTAAGGAAAGATCATAATTACATTGACTTTGTGTCAATTTTACCCCTTTGTAACTTATGATTTTTTGTCAACTTTCTTATTATATCATTAATTTGCTCCACTTTTCTTTCAAATCAAGTTCAAAATTTGAATTTGAGAGGGAGAAATGAGGGGTAATATGGTAACATGGACATCCAAAATTTGAAAGTTTTGAAACAAGCACATCATTTTGAGACATCTCAAAAAAGAATAAGGGCACAACAAAGTGGGACGAATGGAGTATTTTAGTACGATATTAATTCATGTAAATTTGTGAAATTTGATAAAAGACTATTTAGGTATTATGCAGAGGCGGTGGAAGCGAGACATTAACTAACACTAGAGGTTGGGGCACACGCGATATTTCTGCAAGTCAAGTTTTGCATATTTAGCAAGTTGTATTATGCACAATAGCTTCCGCTTATTGTTTGATCCAATTTTGTAGACACCCCAATCTGGACTTTCCAGATTAGTTTACTTTCGGTTTTTGATTCCCTGATAATGAAAAAGATCAAGAGCACCCTGGGAATACTAATGTGTTTGAGCCTCGAGCGTTTAAACCCCCCTTTAAACACTTTAAGCCTAACCCAAAAAGCCTCAGCTAAAACCCTATAAGCACACACCGGTCCAAAACCAGCGTACGCTAGTCCATTTGTCAAGTGTCAGTCATCAGTCAGCTTTGACTGTTGACTAGGGCAGGGCAGTTTGGACCCGCGCACACAGGTCAACTACTTGTATAAACGCCGGTCAAACTTTGTCCCATTACCTTTATTCAGCCACGATCACAGGACTTTTAAGGCATCTCAAGACTCTGTTTATTCATCTGAGAGAGATCCTCAGACAGGGGGATGTCCCCTCCCCTCACACAAGCCTCCCATCACTTTTCCCTCTCATTAAATGAGATGGAAACTTTCACTCCAAGCCAATCAACCACCTCTTGGCTGGTTACAGTCCCCTCCACTCCTATATCTACCCCCTCCCCATGGTCTTTCAAAGGGTTACCAATTTGGTCTATCAAGTTACAAGGTTATCAAGTTGTTTTACATCTCTTCAAGCCATTGTTTGTCTTTTTCTTGAAAACAAGCAACACAACATCCACACTCTCTCTACATAGTAGCATACACTCTCCATCATCAAAACCTCAAAGCTCAAGCTCAAACACCTCTTAAACCTAAAAAACCAAAGGTATAACACATTTGTACAACTCTCTGTTCTGATCCCTGAGGGGGGCTGACAGGGTCAAGGCTGGTAATCAATACATGTCCTAGCCCTAAAGCTGGAAATATTTCAAAACCGTTGTGGTAAGAACTGGCGCACACTGATCGAAAGTACGCGCGCGCCACTCTATGGTTGCGCGTACAGGTTCGCGTGGGGACTGGTGTCTTACTTATTTTATGTTCTCATTTGTATATACCTCACTGTAAGCATGATAAAAACCAGTTTATTGCTTTCAAATGATAAAACTGCTAGTTGTGTTTCAATAGTCATATCTGCTGCTATAGAATACCCCTAGGGTCCTTCTGAATATGTCTCAGAACCCAGAAAATGTGAAACTAAACACCGGTCATAGGGCTCCAACTTGCGTGTTGTAGTGGTTTACCTGCGCACGCAGGTCCCTTCTTGACTAGTGGCTGGCCTTTACATTGGGCAATTAGGCCTTGGCCTCTGTTTTATCCCCACACTGTTTATGGGGTGTTTTGTTCATTTTGTGGTTTTATAGTCTATTTAAACTATCTATAATTGTATAATAACTACTTATAAACTGTTTAGTTTGTTCTGAGTGTGCACTGGTCATTTCCAAAACCCAGAAGGTTAAAAATAAAACCTGTGGACTTTAAACTTACTTGCACGCGCGTGTCTTGGAATGGCGCATGCAGGTTTATTTAGCATGTAATGACTTGGTCAGTGCATGCTGATTTCTTCATGCGCACGACACTCCAAAAAAATGTCCTTCCAGTCTGCTTAAAACCCCACTGGAGTCTGTTTTCATCCAATACTAACTGTTTCAATAAAGCGAGTATGCCATTTGTCACATCCTGCCAACATGTTACAGTTTTAATCCCTTAAACTGTTCTCCCTCCCTAATTGGCTAAAAAATAATTAATGAGAGAGAATCGTGAATGTTTTACAAATGCCCGAATAGAGACTGATATCCGGATTGGGCAGGAGGGGTGCCTTAAAACCCTTCCCCTCCCGAACCTCAAATATTAAAGTGACGGCAGACTAGTCTACGCCTTTTTCAAAATCAAACAACGTAACAAGCGTTTCAAGTTCGGTTCCTTAAGTGGCATACCTTCAAAATCCAAGTAGCGACTCTGAATTGAGCGTTTCGTCGCGCTTTTCTAAAAAGAGCGCACCTGACAAACATCGAATTTTTAGGAGCGTGTGCCCACAAATTTTGACAAAAATTTGACTTGCTCGAGCATCATGTGTGCCAGGCATCTAGTTATATCTATTATCTCCCACAAAGAAAAAGGAAATTGTGGGATGATCCAATCTATTTTCCGGTCACGAGGCACCTGTTTACGGGAGCACGTGGTATCCATGAGGAGGTTTTAGTCTTCACCACCCAAAAACTACTTTATGAAGAGAACAGAGAAAGTGCAAATTTTGTAATTTGAACAAGAACAAGAACCACGGATCAAAAAAAAAAAAGAACAAGAACCAATGTTTTTCTTTATTCAGCAACAAATTATGCAATAGAATATTTTCCGGTCCACAATACAAACATACTTCTTACACTCGACGTGGGAACAATAAAACCATACTCAATTTTTTTGCCCTTGTAAATAAAATAAAAAGACACATCTTTTGTTTTTTTATGGGTAATGCAAGGGTGTCTGGTTTAGCTTGCGCATATCTTAGACTATTCCTAGCTCCTCCCACAGTTATTTCACACGCGTGGAATGAGATGGTCCCAAGAGTTAGTAACAAGGGAAATTAAACATGCAATTTAGAAAGAAGCAAACTCCTAAGTCCCTACGTACATCTACGCGTAGACATCTTGAAATGGGGTCATCAAGTTGTTGTTTTAGCGAGAGAGTAAGAAATCCATTCATAATAAAGAACAAAAAGAGACGGTCAGAACAAAGACCAAACAAGTTCTTGGTACTTTGGAATATTAGGCCCCATTCCAGAACACCATTCGTAAAAAATAAGTACTTATTTCACATTTTCAAACTCAAAAATAATGTATATGAAAATTAATTTTTTAATTTTTTTGCACCGTAGAAAAGATCTCAATGAGATCTATTAAACAAGATTCATATTGATAGAAAAATTATTTGCGTAAGCACATAATTTTTGAGTTTAAAATTATTTTTTTAAAAAATAAGTACTTATTTCTCTTTCGAAAACGTTAGAGTCATCAAGTTGTTGATTGTTGTTTTACACACATTTGTGGCCCCAAGAACATGGTGCACAATCTCATAGATTAATCACCAGTGTAATGGAATGAGTGATATCATAGCCTCATAGGTGATACGAGTCTCACAATCAAATCAAAGTGGTCCCACAATTTAGATCTACCAGCCCCATCGACCAGATATATATATATATATACACACACACACTTATTCCTTTGATGCAACAGATTCTCTGTTGGGTTGTAGTAGCAGAAGTATTCAGCAATCAGGACCACACCCGGCCCCAGTACTGCTCCTAATTCATGCTTGCCCGGCCAGTTTTATCATTTTGGGGTTGATGAACAAGTGCATGTTCAATTTCTAACGGCCTCTTTGGCTTTTGGATCAACCTGGAAATGCCAGGCCATGTTCTAGGAAAATGTGTTGCCAATTTCATCACCAAGAGATTTGGATCATCTCCGCTCCCTTGAGAACCTTGATGACAGTCCTGTTATCACCGTTTGTGGCCAGGCTCGTTCAATTTTAGAGTTTGTTGAGAAAATGTCAAAAATCATGTTGATCAAGTATCGTTTAATCCAATACGACTTTGGTAACCACTTATCCTAAGAGAAAAGGATTCTAATCCATTTTTGCCGAAACAAAAAAAATTAAGATAAGTGTAATTTGATCAAGGTAACCTTTGATGTGGTTGATGTTTTCAAAAGCTCTAAAAAGTAAACGATTTTGGTTGTTAAAGTAAATTAATGTGGAAAGAACATGGTCTTTTAAAGGCCGGGAACATCTAGTCCCTTTGAAATATTGAAGAGAATACAAAAAAAGAAGAGAAAAAGCAGGAGGAAAGTGGAGGAGGAATAATAATGAAAGTGTACGTAATACTAATAATATCTTCTTTCTTTGGTTTTTTACACAAAAAAGAAAGAGAAGTTGAGAAAAATTAACTTTTAATTCCATATTGAATTTAAAAAGAAGAAAGAAAATAGTTTCTTTACATAACAAAGTAAATAAAAAACGTACAAAAGAAAACAGAGGAATACTTCAGAAAAAACTGAAAGAAAAGGAAAAGAAAAGTTAGAAGGAACATTTATTATTCTTTATTGACCTTGAATTATTTGGTTATTCTCTCTGTAATAGGAACAAGACATATATGAATGAATGAAAATTATTTTCTCTTACTTTCTTTGTTTTTCCATATGTTCCGAACATATGAGGCGGTTTCAAGATTTCAGTTCAGCAACGACGAAATCGTACAGAATTTTTTTTAATGCAAAACGTTCTATACAATAAGATTTTTTATTCACCTATAAATCTAGTGGAATTGATTTCTGAAATTTTGTTGAGTTATATAGTATCTATTTATTTATAAATTGAAATAAGTTTTTATTTACTTTGCCTACTCATGAATGGCCCAGTGCCCAACAATAGATCATAAACATAAAAGAATATAAAATTTCTATTTTTTCAAACTCTGGGTGCGATTCGCTAGCTTGAATCCCCTCATCTACTATATATGTCTTTAGTTTCTATTTTGCCAATTGTAATCATAAGATAACATTTTCTTTGTTTACTAGTTGTACATGTTAAGATGTAGAGGAAAGCATTACAAAAAGACATAAATTAAAAAAAAAAATTGTCCCTTTTAGATGACTTTTGCATGTCTTGAAATGTTTGTCTATTTAATTTTTTAGAAAATTGAAGGGTAAATGTTGATAAATAAAATACTTATAAGTGCAATTATTGTGTTCCCGGAAAAAATTGAATTTTCAAAATTGGACGAAAAGAGTAGAAAACAAGGAAGCAAAAGTTTGTAAAATATTTTTGGCGCGCTGTCACTTTATACCTCGGACTACACAACGAGGTGTGCCCGACTACGTACTGAGATTTTAGATAAAAAGAAACACAAATCACCACACTTTTGCCGAGATTTAGGTGCGGTCTTTTTTATTGTTTCTCTTAATTTTTGTTAGATTTGAGCCAAATTTTACATTACATCGTTCGTCTGATGTGTTCCACTAACTAAAATAATAAGTACTTATTTTTCAAATAATGAGCTGAAGTATTTTTTGAATTAAAAGGTAAAGTATTGTAAAAGAATGAAATGTCTCGTAAAATGAGAAAAAAATACATAAAAAAATAAGAACTTTAGCAGAAAAATCAAAAAATATAAAAATTACTCTCACTGTCCCAATTTAGTACTCATTTTTAGAGTTTGTGCAATTTTTTAATTGATTATATCTTGTAATTTATAATATTTTATGTGATTTCAAAAATATTGTATTAAAGAACTAATCAAGATCTATCAAATAAGATCTATATTCAATATAAAATTTATTATGATTTTAAAGATATAACTAATTTTTTACCCAACTAAAATAAAATGATGGACAATTAAATTGAGACGGAAGAAGTAATTACTAATCGATTGGAATGGTATCAAAAGGAGCCAATAAAGAGGAGACACGTTAGTGTAACCTTGTACACCAACCAATGAGACTATGAGAGTAAAATCACATCACCCATAATTGAATTGAATAGTCCTGACATCCACGTCAGCAGCGTGTAGACGAGGAGTCGTAGTCAGCAGTTGGTGAAACACGTGTCTACTCAGAAGTGGCGTATCGTGGCCGCTGTTTTGGCCCTTCATCGCCTTTGGCCTTGCTTTGCCCGCGGAACAAAAAAAAACACACCCACGGCCACACCTAACTCTCAAACAAAACTCATTGAAGACAAAAACTATGGGCATACAGTTTTGGCTACACCTGCAAACAAGTCAATCTTTAGAATGTTTAAGTTCATTTATTAACTATCTAATCGTATCTAGCCGAGTTTGAACTTGATGAAAATTTAACGAGTTGAGCTTGAGCTCTTCTTTGCTTTGGGCCCCTATTTCGGTAAGATTTCTATTTTTTAAGTACATATTTTTTATTTGCAAGATATGTCATTCTCTCATAATATATCACTTTTAATTCAAAAAAAATAATTATTTTAGTTCGTGGAACACATCCTAAATTTGAGTCGAATTTGAATTTTTTCATGACCTTAACGAGTCAAAAATATTACTCCCTTCGTTTATTTTTAAGTGTCCACATTTGGAAATAAAACTTTTTAAGGAGAGACATTAATTGTAGTTAAAAATTGTCAGCTTTGCTGAAGGATTTTGATTTTCATGCTCCACTTCTTACTGATGGCGTCTCACTTTATTCATAAAGTTACCAGTGAAAATTAAAAGTTGAGCACCACCAGTAAAAAGTGAAGCGTGAAAATCAGTTTCCTTGCTGAAGTACCAATTTTTTTTAATAGATGCATTCAATTTGATTCTTTGGACTTTGAAGGGTCAATATAAAAGAATGGGCTAAATAGAAAATTTATCACGTTTTACCTATTGAACTTTCAAAATGGATATTTTTTAGTGAGAAATCAAAATAGAATAATGGACATGTATAAAGGAACATAGGGAGTAGAAATTTAGGCTCTCATAAAGGCATATACAACTGGAAATAATATTTTTTTTCCACATAAATAAGTTCATACGTTTATAAAATCATAAAAGCATATTACTCTATCCGTCCTAATTTACTTGTCTCAATTCTATTTTAACTGGATAAAAAACTAGTTATATCTTTAAATTGGTCATGTAACAACTCCGATTTTTAGTGAATAAAAATATCATTTATGTATTTGAAAATTTCTTATTTATTTTTGAAATACTTTTCCTTTAACCTTAATAATTCGTCATAATTAGATTTGAGACGTTAAAATTAAAATTCCTACCCTCGAACAATCTAGTCATCTTTCAAAGACAAGTATACTTGTAAAAGCACTTGTATATTTTTCTAGTGAGTAAATTAAATCTTTAAATTATAATCTTGGCTAGAAATCTTACTTGGTAAGTATAATTAGTTTCCAATCAGTTGGTTAGAGAAACCTAGTTATCAATCAACTTAGTTACCTTTCCCTAACATTTAAGAACCATTGGACCAAAGGAAACAATTATTATGCTTCCAAAAGTAGTAATCATTATGCATGCTATGCATGCAAACCTAAGGTTTATAGCCTTAAACTTAATTACCTTCCCAAGTCACATTCCTAGATTTTCTAAGTACTTATATAAACATATATATAGGTATATATACCTCATAGGCTATTTTAAGCATGCCTATATATGTCTATATATACATATATGCACTTTCTAGGAAAGTAATACCCAATGGACAATGTTCTTGTCATTGGAAGTCACCTTTAATCATTACCCTTTCCTCTTAGGCCTAATAGGACCAATTAGTACCTAAGTATACCTAGTTAAGTGTGTGTGTGTGTGTGTATACTTCCTAGGGGAAATATTGACCATTAGGTATTGTCTAGCACTTGAAAGCCTTGACTATCATCATTACTCTCCCTTAGACTCATAAAGCCACTTGGACCTAAACATGATTAGTTTTATATAGACACACACACACACACACACACACTCATATATATATACATACATACATACATAGAGAGAGAGAGAGAGAGAGAGAGAGAGAGAGAGAGAGAGAGAGAAGTGTGTGTGCATGTGCCTATTTTCTCCTAGAAAGCTATGCTTTCTTACACCATCTTTAGCCCGTAAGCTTGAATGACCATTGACAACTCATTCCTAGACTACTTCAAGCACCAAATCTAGCCTTTAATCATCCTAGAACCTAGCCCTTGATTACCCTAGATTTTTACTACAACCTAGACCTAGGAATGACTAAACATGGAAGGCTAACATCTTAGACTTGTAAGACTTACAACCTATGTCATAATCACCTAGGATTTACATGAAAGCCTTAGGAAATCTCCATGATCACCTAGACTTACACCTAAGATGGATTGACAAGGCTTTGGCTTGATTAAAGGTGTGATTGGACAAAACAATGGAACGAGAGAGAGAGGAAGGGGGGGGGGGGGAGCCAAGAGTGAGCCCAAAATTTTGCTATAAATAGCACCCCCCCTCATGTCATTTAACTCACACCTTCAACCTTTCAACTTCTCTTTCTAGAATTCTTGTGTTCTTGCTTTGTTCTTGAAATTTTTCCTTTGTTCTTGAGTTCTTCAAGAAACTCATCTAAGACCACCACTAAACCACCACTCGACCACCTTTTCGATTAAAAAAGTTTAGTAGTTTGGTCAAGATCTAGTTTCTAGAGAAACCCTTTCTCTTTCGAAGCTACCGTAAGCTTACCGTAGGAAGTCACTCCGTTCGATAGCTGACGTACTTACTTTTTTCGTAGCTGCCCTACCGCCAAGAACGGTAGAATATTTTTACTCACTATCTCTAAGTATAAGTAGAATATCTCTACTCACTTTCTCTAATATGAAGAAAATTATAGTTCTTTTTATGTTTGAAAATGCATGATAAAAATAACTAGCAAACTTATTTTACTAAAATTTCGAAAGAAAGTATGACCATGTTGAATCACTCGACTTTTATTTAGGAAAAATATATATTGATTTGAACTTTCCAAAAAGGAAGAGAAAGCGGATTTTGAAAACATAAATTTGAATGAAAGTATTCGTATTTTGATCTTAAGAATGGTTATGAGAATGTATATGTGATTACTAGGATTACTTATTTGATATGTAATAAACCATAAGTGGTATCCACTCTAAAGGTGTCCGTCCATGTGACACTATACTTCATATTATGTGCTAAATGTTTGCGTATGACAACGTGATAATATGAGTATGATAAGTAATATAGAGTTGGATAATCTTGCTAGTTTAGTTTCAAGATTATAATGAATGATTTATGAATTACTACGTGAAAAGTTCTGCCGCAGAGTTTTTGCATGAAAACGAGACATAGAAATCGAGAAAGTAGAAATATGATACTTAGGGTGTTGTTAATGAAAATGTGCATTTGAAAAAGAGAAAAGGAATTGAAAACCGCAATATGGCCGGACTTGGTAGCCCATTGTGTGGTATGTGTGTGTGCGCACGCGCGCCAATGGAAACTCAGATCGGCAAAACCATTGTGAAGATACTCGGGAATTTGGAGCGGTGGAACCGAGGTTGGGTGTGTAGCATGGTTATCCGCGGAGAGGAGCCAATGTAGATTGTGTGCCAATGGAAACCCAGAGTGGCAGAACCATTGTGAGGATACTCGGGAACTCGGAGCGGCGGAACCGAGGTTAGGTGTGTAAAAACGGATTTTGGAAATGTTGATTTGGTATGTGAAAAATTGTAACACGGTCTACGACAAGTCGCATAGGAGAAACTTAGAAAATTATGGACACCAACATTAGTTTGAATAGTGAATGTGGATGTGTTATTGTTAACTATTTTGTTAAATATGCATGTACTATGTAGAAATTGTAAACTTTACGATTTATTGTTTGTAAGTTAAGGGTTAGTGGGTATGGATTATTCTATTAAGCTCTTGTAGCTGATGGTGTTACCTTTGGTGACCTTGACATATTATATTGGGGGCGACGCTAATATAATGTGTCAAGACTTTGTAGATGATTAGGCTGAGCTGTACACCTTGGAGTCTTTTGGAGCCAAAGAGCTGGCAAGAATTGAGGAGCAGGCGGAGCTGTAGTTAAGAACCTTAATTTCCCTTCACTTGTGTAATAAAAGTACTCTCATGGGAGATATGATGTAATAATGAGTCAGACTCTATTTAAGTTTTCAATAAAAAATTTTATTTAACATTCTCTAAATTAGGGGCATTATAGGCAATTAATTTTATATTCAATATGAATATTGTTTTATAGATCTCGATTTGTTCTATAATACAATATTATTTTTTTTTGGAAAGCCTATAATACAATATTTTTGAAAAGACCTAAAACATTATAAATTACAAGATATGATCAATTGAAAAGTGACACGAATTCTCAAAAAGGAAAATTAAATTAGGACGCAGGGATTAAAATTTAAGTTTATACCATTGATAAAAGTTTTATACATGTACACGTTATAAAATTTTGATTATGTGCACATAAAAATTTATACATATTCAACGGGTTCGCGAGCCGAATAGTCTTAGGTTTAGGTTCGATTCATTTATTAAAGGAGCCTAAAATTGAGGCTTAGGCTCGGTTCATTACTATCCGAACCAAACTCAAACGAGTTTTTACCGAGTTGAGTCTCGAATAGTTCGCGAACAACTTAGTTCATTTGTAGCCCCAGGTACACCAAATATATCTAGATTGTCTGGAACTCATATTAAAGTAGGTTCCACACAAATGATTAGAGCTGTTAAATATGTTTAAAATATTTTTATTAAGAATTTTATAAAAATCAGTTAAATTGAAAATTGATAATGGCTTGATCAAATCATTCAATTTTTTGTTAGTAAATTTGTAGGGACCAAAAATTGAATGAACTAACCATATTATCACCAATATTCGATTGAGATAATTTTTCACAAGGACCTTCAATAAATATTTTAAAGAAATTGAACGGCTTGAATTACTTGAGTGGAATCCCAAGGTGGATCACACGCAATTCGGTGTACTTCTGGTGTACGCAATAACCCAAAAAATAAAAGGAAAAAAATGCTAAAAACAGCCCACGAACTATTATCATAATGTTTGAAAAGTGTATTGAAATTTGTAACAAATGTCTAGAAGTATGTTAAAACTTTTTAAATACTTAAAAGTGTATTGAAAATTGTAAAATGTAAGAGTATGTATTTTTGTCATTTTCTTTGACTTGTAAGCAGCCCAGTGGACGATTAATAGCCCAAAATGAAAAAGACAATCCAAAAAGTCTTAAACCTTTGAGATAATGGAAGGTTGCCTATGCCTTGACCACTGGCTTTTTGGATTAGTCATCTCCCTCTCTGTGCATTGATGCCAGAGGGGTTGCTACCACTTCCCCTTTTCTTAATCTAACTGTAGAAATCCCAATTCCTAGCTCTTAATCTCAACTTTAGATGGAGCTTGTACTACCTTAACTTATTTTCTTACCAAGTTTTTTTATTGTTAGTGATTTTGTTTCAAATCTAGACGAAATTAACTAATATGTAAAGAACGTGAACAAGACTTGTGAAAAATTCAAAAAAAAAAGAGTCCATTTTGAATTGATTTTTATTTATTAAACTTTTATTTTTATAATGATTTTTTTGCAAACAGTTTTTGAAAAAAAGTTGAAACGATTTTTTAAATCATTATTTGAAAACATTGGAGAGAGAAGGGAAGAGAGAGAAGGTTTTTTTGTGTGTGGTAGTGATAGTTTTCATTAATTGAGATGATGTGGAGTCCATTAAATTTGATTATTGTGAAAAAATTGCTAGTTTTGATTATTTAATGCCAAAATTTGTTGATTGGTGGTTGCTAAATTTGGTTATTCCAAGGGAGTACTTTTTTGAATAAACATTGCTAATTAACTTTAATTTTGGTTATAGGTCATTGTTTTGTTTTTCTTAGGAAACATAAACATATTCATAAATAATAAAACATATTACAAGTAAACCAAAGCAATAAAAAGATGCAAAGAAAGAAAAGAAACAAAAAAAAAAAAAAAAAAACAGATTCCGTGTCGAATCCATCGATCTGCTCAAGGAGATGGGTGAAGAGTCCATGGATATCTTGAGTGGTAACTTTGTTCCTGCCATTAATCATCAGATCTGCTACAAACGCCTTCATCGTCTCTGCCAAAGAGCTCAAAAACCTGTCACCAAACTAATTGGATTCAAGAGTCAAAATCCAGACCAAACTAGACATTTCGACATGGACATTCTAGAAACCACATCAAACCAAAATTTAACAATTGGGTTTTGTAACCCATACATTTTCTCTTGAACTAAAAAAAAATAGTAGCAATTGTAGGAATCAACAACAATTGCTTTCTAAGACAAAAATATAGCAGCAATAGACAAATTTTCTTGTCAACCAACAGTAGCAAAACAATAAAACAAGTAAATTTTTTTTTTTTATGTATATTTATAAATATGGTCCGAGCTAATTTTTACTGTATTGGATATTGGATGGATGGTGGTAGATCGAACCAAATTGTTTCTTTTTGCCTTGATTGCAAATCAAACCGGATAAACCCGGGTTACCTTTAGAAACCAAACCAAGATTTTGATTTTCAGTTTGGTTTATCGGTTTATTTTTTACTAGCTGCCCACCTCCCTGCTCCATTTCTACCAAACTCCATTCTTTTTATAAGTCCCACCGGAGTCCTAAACCATTAATTTCAACTGTTCAATTTGTAAATTGCATAGAAGAACATTTAATATATATATATATATATACACACACACACACTTTAATTGGACATCCCTAGAACGTATTTCCTTAGATGTAATTACAAATTTAAACTTAAGCCATTAATTCATTTGATAAATTACAGTATGATTTGTTTGCAACACTATCTATCTATGTTCAATCAAACCATTTTTCCAATGATTTCTCTTCAATGTCTCTGAACTGAACAATTTGTATTAAAATTTTAAAATCGTAGTGTGATCTGCAAAATTTGAGTTTGGAAGGGTCTCGGAAAACTGGGTCTTGAGGTGAGTTGCTCCTATCAACCTATTCAGGACCCAGGGATTCTGTAGGGCACTCCGTCATATAGGGGTTGTAGTGCAGCGCACAGCCGTTGATCTCATCAATCAATGGTCCATATCAAAAATCATATATCAACTATGCATTCATTGTTAAAATCGATGGCTCGTGTGCACCTTAGAGGGTGCCTTGCACTACAACATTTTCCAATCCACCTATTCAAGCAGTGTTTCATAGTTTTTTTAAAAAACAATAATTATATAATCATATACAAACACTTACACACACTCACAAATGGAGTTGGGCCCAAACACACTAGTACACACTTACAAATGGGGTTGTACCAGTGTGTGTGGGCCCAATCCGATTTGCGAGTGTGTGGGTAAGTATTTGTATGATTGTAACATCATTGTTTAAAATAAAGAGTTTGAATATGCGTTGCTATATACCAAATGCACACTACGTTGTGTGAGACTTATCTTGTGGTCTCACACAAATGATTGGAGCCGCTTTAATTTTTTTAAAATATTTGAAAGAATTCCATTAAAAAATCAGCCCATTCAGGTATTCTTACGGGCTTGATCATATCCTCGATCAATTTCTTGTTAGAAAATTGAGCAAAGATTAACCGATCAAACCCTAACTGATATCAATCTGACTGAGCTAATTTTTCACAGCGATCCTGAAAAATATTTATGGAAAAAATTGTGTGGGATCCCGAAATAAGATCCACACAACGCAGTGTGAATTTGGTGTACTCCAAATGTTGTATCCACACTCCAAATGCTGCACCCACATAGTAATTCGAAAGATTTTTTTCTCTATTTGTTTTTTTTAATAATCGAATGTCTAGACGAGCTCACACGCCTCATTTATTCCAAATGGTTAAATCACGAGGATCAAAATCACTTGTTTATATGTACAGATAGATACCCCTAGCTTTTAGATTCAGGTAATCCAGACATAACCTTACATATGCATAAGTATAAGTTTATAATGAATCTATGACACTTATAGTTTAGGACACAATTAATGATTTCGTCTCTCATTTAATTGGCCATCTGAAATCAGACCAAGATTATTCGAATTGGAAAATGCACAGTTTTTTGAAATGACAAACATTGGAAAATGCAATCTATGAACTTGGAAAAATAAATACTCGGAGGACTAAAGTAGCTACAAATGACTATTTTTAAGAACCATAAGTGTAGTTTATCCTAATTAATCGTCAGCTTAATTATAAAAAACCAGGCCAATTTAGACTATGTAGTTGCTACTATTGTAAACCTTTTCTTTATGGTATCCCAAAAATAAACTAATAAAGTGAACTTTCCTCCTGCCCATGTGGGTTTCAATTAGTCTAATATTTCAACAATTCTGAACATATAATAGAACAATATTTCTAACTAATAAAAGTTTTTCCTAGTATAGTTCATGTAAAAACCGAACCCAACCAAGTTTGGTTATGGTACACTAAAAACTATCCCCGTCACGTATCGATTTGGGTTTGGATGTTGATAAATACTTTAAGTTTGGGTATGGTAATCGAAAATCTGGTGCAAATCGACCCATTGCCATTCCTAGCATTGAAGCACGTTTAGTCAACTTCAGCCATTGATTATACATCCTCAGTGGCTCAAGCACACTCAAGTAGCCAAAAAGCCACTTCTTGACCGCCTTTTAATTTGATCTGTCTCAAAGGTTTCGGGAAATTTCTGGCCGGTCCCATTTTTTGCTTGCTATTCCATCCAAACCCCTTTAAGTAGTGTTATTTCATTTGGACCTTTTTTAAAGATGCTCTTATTATTTTGCCATTGTAATTATTTACACCCCCAAATTTCACACTCTTTGCAGAATTCACACCTCCTAGAATTCACATCTCTTTTCAGAATTCACACCCCTGAATTTAGACCCCTTGAATTCACACTTCTTTTCAAAATTCACACCTCAAGAATTCATACCTTAAGAATTCACACCCATGTGAAGAATTCACATCTCATTGTAGAATTCACACATCTTTTCATAATTCACACCCATTTGCAGAATTTACAATCCTCAGAAATTCACACCCAAAATTCTTGGAAGTATGAATTCTTGAGAGTGTGAATTCTAAAAAGGTGTGTGAATTTTTGGATCGAATGAGTCATCAAGGCAGCCAAAACACACCTAATTAAGCAAAATTCCTAGTAAGCAAAACAAAAACAAAAGACATTTAACACGAAGGTTGAATATACACATGTATCGCGGCAGCGGATCCTCTGTCCTGATTTCCCTGTCCGAGTCTCCTATCCCACACTTCCCCTTTTGCCACGTAGTCACACCAAACTCCCATCCAATTTCCCTCTTAACACTGTTACATACCAGTAAACTCTATTACGTACAAAACTTTTTTTTGCTGAGTTTTTATTTTTTGATTTTTGTGGGATCCATAACGAGTGTTATAAAGACAATTTAAATTGCAAGTTATTCTTAAAATATTTTTTTTGTCGGTTCTTTAAAAAAATAAGCTCAATTCGTTATCTTTATCGATATGGCTGTTTCAGAAGGTACTCCAATTTTCAATCCTTTTGAACCAGTGTGAAGATCTTATTTTTTTTATCGTTTCACTAAATGGTTGTAATGAATTTTTGGCTAAGGTCTTTCAACGATTACCCTAAGACTCTTTATTTATTTCAGGGTTCTTTTAGGGTGGCCATTGAAAGGCCTTAGAGCCAAAAATCCATTACGACCATTTAGAATGAAATGATAAGAAAAATAAGATCTTCGCACCGGTTCAAACGGATTAAAAATTGAAATATTTAATTTTTAACTATATTTTTTAATATATAAACGGTGTAAAAAAAATCAAGTGTTCCAATTTTCAATCTGTTTGAACTGGTGCGAGAATTGTATTTTTTTATCATTTCATCTTAAACGGTCGTAATAGATTTTTGGCTCTAAGACTTTTCAATTGGCACCCTAAGAGAGTCCTAAAACTAAATAAAGAGTCTTAAGGTGTTTGTTGAAAGGTCTTAGAGTAAAAAATTCACTACGACCATTTAGGATGAAATGATAAAAAAAATAAGATCTTCGCACTAATTCAAATGAATTAAAAATTGGAGCACTTAAAAAATTTGTAGGCACTTACGAATAGAAGTTAGGGGATTTATTACCCAATGGATAAAGGGGTTAGTCTTTCACCAAGTATGAGGATTTTAATAAACTAATCTTTTTCAAAAATCCCATGGGATGATATACAATATTTTATTGGAGGAATTTAGCACCTAAGATTCTTAGGTACTCTTGTATTATTTTTTTATGGGGGTTTTGATCTACCTAGATACATTAGTACATGATTGATTAGTTAATTGCCTTAAGTACCATGTGCCTAATTGTTAGTTTATTGAGAAAATCTAGTCTTTTGATTTTAAGTACCAAAGTACCATTATTTTAGTTGTATGCTTGTATACATACATATATATATTGTGTACTTGAGTAAGCAAGAGAGGAGAGAGGGGAGAGAGAGAGAATTCGGCTAGAGGGAGAGGAGAGAGAGAGAGGATGGAAGGAAGGAGGGAAGAAAGAGGAGAGATTTGGTTGTACCTTGACCTTGATCTCCAATGTACTTCAAATCTTTGGGTTATTACTCTTCCAAGCAAAGAATTAACCTCCATTGTACTCCTTTGAACATCTTGCAATTTTTAGACCCTTGGATCTTGTACCAATATCTTTCTTGCCCACCAAGGATCAATCCTAGCCATGCAAGTGTAGGATTCTCCCTTGATCTTTCATGATCTCATGACAAGTGTCAAATTGAGGAAAGGAGAGGGAAGGGGGGGCCGGCCAATGAGAAGAGGAGAGGGAGCCAAGCTCTTGCCTATAAATAGAAGCCATTCCAAGCTTCAAAACTCACACCTCAAAGCATTTGCTCTTCCTTCTCTCTAAAAACCATTTCTGGGCAGCCTACTGTCCCTTCGGAAATCCTCCATTTTTTCCTGCCTAGAGTAGTTTTTAGGATCAACTTCCTTCTGGAAAGTTGTAGAGAACTTCGAAACCTTGAAGTTAGACCCAAGAACCACCCCAATCGGTTAAGAAATGACCAAGATATTGGCATCCGAAGTTCAGTAAATTTTCGGATTTCCAAATTCCAGACAGCTTACTGTCACTTCGTTTATCCCCATTTTTCTCCTACCTAAAGTCGTTTCTAGGATTAACTTCCTTCACGGGAGTTGTAGAGCACTTCAAGAACTTCGATTTCGACCCAAGAACGATAGTATTCGGCCAAAGATTGACCGAGTTACTGCCGTCCGAAGTTCGGTCCAGATTCGGAAGTTTCACCGCCCGTAGGATTTTCCAACTTGCTTATTCGGCCCCGACTAGTTTCGGATCAAGGTAGTTATCCTTACCTACTTTTCCAAGTATAAAGTAGTTTTTCACCCTAATTCTATGTATTGTATAAATCGCATGTTGTTTGGAAGTTACTTTAATCGTAAATAAAAAGTTGGAAATGCGTGATGTGTGTTGTTTTCATTCAAGCATGCTATGTAGCTTAGATGATCTTGTTGTACTATTTCAAGGCTTTGATTGAATGCATGATTGTATGAAAAGTCTCACACGCAGAGTCTTGCATGAGAACGTGACACGAAAATCGAGGAAGTTAGAAACATGGCACCTAGGGTGTGTTTAACAAGAGAAATGTGTTTTGAAACCGCGATGTGGCCGGACTTGGTAGCCCATCGTGTGGATTGTGAAAACCGCAACGTGGCCGGATTTGGTAGCCCGTTGTGTGAATGAAAACTCGTAATGTGGCAGGACTTGGTAGCCCATTGCGTGGGTTGTGAAAACCACAAAGTGGCCGGACTTGGTAGCCCTTTGTGAAGATTGCCAATAGGGCCGGACGTGGTAGCCTTGTTGGTAATATGGCTTGGTTATCCGTGGAGAGGAGCCAATGCAAGTTTTGTGTGCCAACGGGAACCCGGCGCGGCGGAACCGTTGTGAGGATGCTCGGGAACCCGGCGCGGCGGAGCCGAGATTGGGTGAGTTAAAAAGGAGACTTTGGAAAAGAAAGGTAGTAATAACAACACGGTCTACGACGGGTTACGTAGGAAGAACTTCGAGGATCTTGGACACCAACGATAGACGATTAACGATGTGTAATTGTTAGTGTTGTTGTAATTGTTTACCGTCATAAGGTTGGTGGGTAAGGATTTCCTATTGAGCGTTGTAGCTCACGGTGTTACCTTTTGGTGACCCTGACATATTATATTGGTGGTGACGCCGGTATAATGTGTCAGACTTCGTAGAAGAGCAGGGCGAGATCTTCACCTTGAAGGCGTACGGAGCCGAGGAGCTGGCCAGGATGGAGGAGCAGGCGGAGCCGTAAAGTAGGAACCTTAGTTCCCTTTTGTTACCCTATTTTGTATTTCAAAAGCTCTTACGAGAGTTATGATGTAATAACGAGCTGGACTCGCTTCTTTTTTATAATAAAATGTTTATTTAACGTACCCTAATTTTTGGGGGCATTACAAATACTATTACGAATCAATTGTCTACTGTTTCAATTGAGTTTGATGATGAGATACGTGCCTTGATTGTTTTGGCTTCGTTACCCAATAGCTGGGAGGGTATGAGAATGACTATTACTAACTCCGTTGGTAAGGAGAAACTCAAATACGATGACATTCGAGATTTAATCTTGAGTGAGGAGGTTCGTAGGAGAGATGCAAGAGAATCCTATTTGTCTAGTTCAGGTTCTGCTTTGAATACCGAGACTAGGGGCAGGATCCAGAATAGAGGTTCTAATAGAGGAAGGTCGAGGTCGAGGAAGGGAATGAGTGGGTCAAGGACTCCTCTACATGAGGTTCAGTGTTGGAACTGTAACAAGATGGGCCACTATAGGAAAAACTGTAGGGAGCTAAAAAAGCAAAACGAGTCTGCTAATGTTGTTGCTATTGAAAATCAGGATGCTTTGCTTTTTTCAGTTGACAGTCCGATAGACTCTTGGGTGTTGGACTCAGGAGTTTCGTTTCATACCATTGCACACCGAGAAATTATCGAGAACTATGTCGCTGATAATTTTGGGAAGGTGTATTTGGCTGATGGTAAAGCGTTGGATTTATGGGTATGGGAGATATTCGAATCAGACAGCTGAATAGGTCTTCATGGTCGCTATAGAAAGTCAGACATGTTCTGAATTTGATGAGAAATTTGATTTCTGTGGGACAGCTAGATGCAAAGGGTCATTCAATCTCATTCTTCAATGATCAGTGGAAGATTACAAAGAGAGCATTGGTTGTGGCTCGTGGGGTCAAGATAGGGACATTGTACATGATGTAGAGCACAAGGGATACAGTTTCAGTTGCTACTGCAAGTTGTGATGCAAACCTTTGGCACCAAAGATTGGGTCACACGAGTGAAAAGGGCATGAAGGTACTTCTTTCCAAGGGTAAACTTCAAGGGTTGAAATCGGTTCAGTTTAACTTGTGCGAGGGTTGTGTTTTTGGGAAGCAGAAGAAGGTTAGCTTTCCGAAAAAGGGCAAAACTCCAAGGTCAAGGAAGTTGGAGTTGGTCCACACAGATTTGTGGGGTCCCGCTCCTGTTGAATCACTTGGTAGGTCAAGATATTACATGAGTTTCATCGATGACTCAAGTAGGAAGGTATGGGTTTATTTTTTGAGAAATAAATCTGATGCCTTGAAACTTTTAAGAAGTAGAGAGCTTTGGTGGATAATGAAGCGGGCTTAAGATTGAAATGTCTAAGGTCAAATAATGGAGGTGAGTATGAGGACAAAAAGTTCAAGGAATATTTCGCTGTTAATAGGATTAGGATGGATAAGACCATTCCGGGGGCACCATAGCAGAATGGTGTGGCCAAGCGTATGAACAAGACCCTGAATGAGCGAGCAAGAAGCATGAGGCTGCATGCTGGGTTGCCAGAAACTTTTTGGGCTGATGCAGTGAGCACTGCGGCTTACTTGATAAATCGATGACCGTCAGTGCCTTTGAATTTCAGATTGCCCGAGGAGGTTTGGAGCGGAAAGAAGGTAAACCTTTCGTTTCTTAAAGTTTTTGGCTGTGTTTCATATGTTTATATTGATTCTAATACTCATAATAAATTGAAACTAAGTCTAATAAATGTTTTTTTATTGGCTATGGCAATGAGGAATTTGGCTATCGATTTTGGGATGCGCAAAATCGAAAGAATGTAAGAAGTCGGAATGTGATATTCAATGAGCAGGTTATGTACAAGGATCGTGATAAGACAGAAAAGGTTGATTCTGTGCCAGAGGTTGAGAAAAAGAATGTGGTTGATTTGGATGAGCTATCTAAAGGTTTTGTGCCAGACAGTAGCCAGGAAGATAAAGAGATTATTATTCCGCAAGAGAGACAGAATACGCCAACTAGTGCTGTCAGAAGGTTGTCTTCCAGGGTTAACAAACCACCACAGTGTTTTTCATAGTCTTTGTACTACATATTGCTCACTGATGCTGGTGAACCAGAGTATTATGACAAGGCTTTGCAAAATGAGAGTTCAATCAAATGGGAGTTGGCCATGAAAGATGAGTTGAACTCTTTGTTGACAAACCAGACGTGGGAGTTGACAGAATTGCCAGCCGGTAAGAAAGCTCTTCATAATAAATAGGTTTACAGATTGAAGGAAGAGCACGATGGTAGCAAGCGCAACAAGGTTTGACTAGTAGTCAAAGGCTTTTAGCAGAAGGAAAAGATTGATTACACCGATATTTTTTTTCCAGTTGTGAAGTTGACAACAATACAGTTGGTATTGGGGGATTGTGGTTACTGAGGATTTGCATTTGGAGCAATTAGATGTGAAGACTGCATTCCTCCATGCGAATTTGGAGGAGGAGATCTACATGCATCAGCCACAAGGCTTCGCAGTTAAAGGGAAGGAGAAGATGGTGTAGACATCCTAATCCGGACCTCGAAAGTGCTTTAAATATCCCGATGATGAAACAAAGGAAACAAATACCTTCCAGAGCTTGGATATGGGACTTGCCCAAAACAAACCAAAAGCCCAGAATTGGACCCTTAGTACCGTACGACACACCTCTACACCGCACGGCATAACAGATTTTGATACGCCGCACGAGGTCATGAGGTCAACCGCACGGCATTTTGGATAAAGTTCTGACTAGCTCAACTAACTGTCGGCCAAGCCCACTTGAGCCACTGCTACAAGCTAGCTCAGCCGAAAAGGCACTTCTGACCTGCCCAGAAAATACCTCCACCATTTGAAATTCAAAATCCTTGGCATTTGTCTATAAATACAACCCTCCACTCAATAGAAAAGGGTCCTGAATTCTCTTTCTTTCTCATCATGCTTTCATACCCATTCCTCACTGCTTCGTTATCTTCCGTGTAGAAAAATATTACCCTAAGCGTAGGGTTTGAATATCGATGAAGCAAAATAATCCGGAGAAGTCCGGGATCGTACCCAAGGGAATTAGTTTATGGCTTGCCTCGGATTTGTAGATGCAAGTAAGGATTTCGACTTTTAGCCAGTCAACTTGGTTTTACTTTGAACGGTGGAATTAAAATGGCTAAATTAAGAACGAATTAACTAGGAAAAAGATAGGTTAGGTCTAGGAATCCTAGCACTCATGACTTGGGCTCAATCACATTTTTCACCAATTCGCGCGATTTAAAATACACAATTGTAGGTACCTAAACTGGGAAATAGAGATTCGATTATCAAGCTAGCTCTAGAACTCATTTGGTAAACCCCTTGAGCGACAGAGCTCTAAGCATCATGTGTGGTAGGTAGTCTATGCTCCTACCTACACATGATCAAAGAGGTTAACACCTCGGTAATTCCCCAAATGAATCCGAACCCCACATTAATTTTCAAATCTAGAATTTAAAGCATTATTGGTGAGAAAACACAATTTTTGCCCAAGCCACGGGATGCTAATTATCCCATGACCCAACCCTTGAAACTACTCACACATATCTACGAAGATAAGAGCAAGCAAAAATTGACTAAGCATAATTGAAAAGACAAGACTAGAAATAAATTGGATCAAACGATAGATCGGAAGAAGAGTAACAACTTTAATTAAGGCAAAAATATCAAAAACTAACAATTAAAGACAGAAATTGAAATATTCAAAGCTGGAAATTTAAGAACACTCAAGAACAAAATTAAGATGCAAGCAAATCTATCCTAGATCTACAATTCTACCAAAAATGTCCTATGCTACTTGTTTTGGATCTCATTACATCATTCCTTTTATTTCCCGCTTAGAATATGCTCTGAAGATGCTTCGTTAAGCCCTTCGGCATCGCTGGCCACGGCCATAAGCCGGGCTACTAAGCTGGTCGGCATCGATGTAATGTTTTAGCTCCCATCGATGCCGAAGTGGTTAAGGGGCTTGGCTGTAATGGGGCTCGGCATCGATGCACATCAATACTTCCCATCGATGCCGAGATCAATAGTGGCCTTGCTTGCTGCTGCTGTCTTGCTCGGGCAATGCTTGATCTTGCCTTGGCCATCCGCTTCTGCCTTGGTTGGGCCTTGGCCGTTGCTCTTCTGCCCGGGCTGCGCCTTGGCCACGCCTTGGCCATCGGGCCATTCTCAGGCCATGCCACGCTCTAGGCCTTTAAAGCTCCTTCTTAGGCGATTCGCCTACAAAACAACACCAAAACATTCTACAAGCAAAAATCATTAAAAATAACTAATTAGCACTTAAATTAACACTAAGCCTAGATACTAGCGCACCTTATATTCCATTTCCGGGTGCTTATCACTCACTCCAAAGCCTTGAGAAGGTGCTCCCAAAAACATTCTCAAGGTTCTTTCTTCCTTAAAGTCCTCCAATTTTCTCCTCACCATTGAAGTGAGTTCTTTTGCTCACCTCAAGATCCCCAACTTCTCAACACCCACTCATCAAACCGCATCCACCGTCTCTCTTTGACCGTCTTCATTCGTAGCTGTCCATTCCCATCCAAGCTCAAAGATCAAAGGTATAAATTAATTTCCTTGGGATAGGCTTTGTCCATACCCCTGAGGGAACCTCTCTATGGTCAGGACCGACCCCATTTGGGTCGGATCTTGACTCAAAAACCATTTTCAACTAAAAACAATCCTTTGTATAGAGACAGCTACACCGCACGGCACTCTGATGCGTCGCGTGACGTAGTGTACTCAGACGCACGGCGTTTCATATTACTGTTTTCTTGCTCAAACCGTTTGGATCATAGCTGTCCTCTGCTAGGTCTGTTTATTACTCACACATCAGACGTCGGTACTTTTAGAAATAGGACCATGTCTACAAGCCACGCTTGGTTTTAGAAAATAAAGTTCCTTCGGTCATCCTGAATGATCAAGAGTTTAAAAGTCGGTTTTCGTCCATGGCTTAAAAGAATGGTACCTTTTTAGAATGGTCCAGTGGTAAAAACACTGTCTGATACTAGTTAGAAACCCCGCGCGTCATATTCAAGACGCCGGGTGGTATTCTGAAATTTTACAAAGGCCTGAAAGTAAGGAGGACACCCCGCATGGCATTTTGTAAAACCGTGCGTGGTATTATAAAATGCCGTGCAGAAGGACACTGCAACCCAGACAGTTTCTGTTGGAAACTCCTTTCATTCTGCATCATTCTTGTCATTGCTGTACAGTTCAAACCATGTGCACGTCAATGTGATTTATCACCCATGTCCCTTTCCCCTTTATTTGTTTGTTAGATAGTTTGATTTTCCAAAAGATACTTTAAGTTCCCCCCTTCTTGAAAGAGTCTAGTAGAGACCGATTTTACCGGGCGAATGGGGTGCATTTTCCTCAATGAAAACCTTCCCCATTCGTAACGTGGCTCCCTAATCCAAAGTCTCAAGGTTTTTCGCTAAGACCAAAAGGCCTTTTCTTTTCAAACGCACTTTCGGTTTCTCAGATCAACCATCTCAAAAATTCGGATGGCGACTCTCTTCGGGCCCGCGCGCCGGTCAGGGAGCCCATAGATGGTTTGCAAACTTAGCAAGAACTTGTATGGGTTGAAGCAAGCTCTAAGGCAATGGTACAAGAAGTTTGATAGCTTCATGTGCAACAATAGGTTTAAACAGCTGGAGGCGGATCATTGCTGTTATACCAAGGAGTTTGGCAAGTCTTATGTGATTTTGTTGCTATATATTGCTGACATGCTTATCGCAGGGTCTGATATTGGGGAAATCAACAAAGTGAAAAAGGCGTTGTCGAAACAGTTTGCAATGAAGGATTTGGGAGCGGCTAAGCAAATCCTTGGAATGAGAATAATCCGAGATAGAGCATGGGGACTTTAAAGCTATCACATGCCGAATATATCAAAAAGGTGCTCAAGAGATTTCGCATGGGTGATGCAAAACATGTTGGAACACCTTTGGCTAGTCATTTTAGACTAACCAAGGATCAGTCACCAAAGACAAACGAGGAGCAGGGCTACATGGGTAAAGTTTTGTATGCATCAGCGATAGGGAGTCTTATATACGCTATGGTTTGCACATGTTTTGACATTGCGCATGTAGTGGGAGTAATGAGTAAGTTTATGAGTAATCCAGGGAAGCAGCATTGGGAAGCAGTGAAATGGGTTATGAGGTATTTAAGGGGTTCTACAGATGTCTCATTGTGTTTCATGAGGGCTGGCCTGAAGTTGCAAGGTTATGTTGATGTAGACATGGCGGGTGACATGGATAGTCAGAAGAGTACTACTGGGTTTTTGTATACTTTGGGTGGTACAACTGTGTGTTGGGGCTCTAAGTTGCAGAAAATTGTTACTCTCGCAACTATAGAAGCCGAGTATGTGGTAGTCACGGAAGCTGGAAAGAAGATGGTATGGTTGCAAGGATTTTTGGATGAGTTGGGAAAGACGGTTGAGAAAGGAGTGCTGCACAGTGACAGTCAGAGTGCCATTTTTCTCGCCAAGAATCTGGCCTTTCATTCTAAAACGAAGCACAAACAATTGAGGTATCACTTTATCCGTTTTTTGATTGATAGTGGATATTTGATACTTGACAAGATCCGGGGTGCAGAGAATCTAGCAGATATGTTGACAAAGGCTGTGACTGTTGATAAGCTGAAGCTATGCAAAGCTTTAATTGGTCTCCAAGCTTGAGGTTGTGGAGATGGGTGTTGATGATAGATGGCGTCTGTTGACGACCATTGAAGTTTGGGGAGGTTGATTAGTTTTCAAGTGGGAGAATTGTTAGAATGTGAAGACGATCAATTTTTATGACCTTGGTCCGGACCACTGTGAGATTGGTCAAGACTACCACAAACAGAATTTAGTTTTGAAGCTGTTGGAATTTTGGTCCAAACCAAAGGTAAAGCTGGTCCGGACTAGCGGAACCCAATAAGCTTTTTTTTAGGGTTTTTTGGTGTGCTAACTTGCTTGGACTATAAAAGCAAAGTTAGGGTTACCTCCTATTGTAATGTTGTTCATATTTTCATCATAGTGAAAACCCCCAACACCCCGTGGAGTACGGTTAGGCAAATTGCTTAAGTCGGAACTACATATATCGCATGTCTTGTTCTTTCGATTGCTTGTTTCTTTTGCTTCTGTGTTTGTTCTCTTGCCCTAACAAGTTTTGATACCTAGAACTAACATGTTGCTGGAACCTGGCTTCGTTTTGGAACCTGTATAGTTTTCGTTTCTTTCCTTTCTAACAAATACTTTGCTTGGACACTTGATATAATGTTAGTGTTTCTTTTCAAACTTGTGGAATTTGATACCTACCTTAGAGCATCCGCAATATAATAATCAAAAGTGAATAATTGATGAGCATAAAATATTGACCTATTGAAGTCCCAATGTCACATGTTTTCTAGTTCTTTATTGCGGTAATTAGATATTTTTATTTCCTTTTTGATAATTCACTTTAATTATTTAATTATGCAGGAAAGATAATATCTGCACCATCTCAGTCGTCGTGAGACACGTTGATTCGAAGTTAGCCCAAAATGCAAAGTTAATATGGAAATTTCCATACTGATTACTCCCAAGGATTTGGACATGGGTATTGATTTGCCCAATGATGCTATATTTTAAGATAGAGAATTTTATTAGAAGAGGAAGTCCACTCTTGGAAGGAAATACTCGGCAGTGCTTTTGGAAGGAAAACAAAAGTGGTGTCTTGGTAGGCATGTGAAGTTTCCTTTCACATGTATGCCTTTGGTAGCCTATTAAAGAAACGAATAAGAGGGTTTCGGAAAAAGAAGGGGATTCACGGTTGGGGCTTGGTGACGGACGGACGGACGATCTCGGCATTCAAGGCCACGGTTGGAGAAAAATAGATGAGCAAAAGAAATTATTGTAAGCTTATTATTTTCATGGATTCTAGTCGAATGCTTGATTTGTTTTCATCTATGAGAGGCTAAAATCCTCAACTAGCTAGGGTTGAGGATGAAACCCCATGAATTTTATTGATTAGATTTATGCACTTGATTTTTCCTACGTGCTTTCATAGTTTATTGTTCTGATCTCATTAATTAATTTGGTAGAGACTCGGATATGGATTCAATCGGAATGGGTTTTTTTCCATGATTTGATATCACCAAATTAATCGAATTGCTTGGTGTATCAAAGTTTATATTTAAGTATGGGATATCTATTGTGATTTGTTTTGCGGATACAGTTGATAATTTTGGCTTAAACTTGCGAAGCAGAGGAGGAACATATTGTCGATATAAATAAAAAGGGTTTAACGACATATTATCCATGATGATTAAGATTAGCTTCTAAATCATTGTGCAGAAATAAAAGGAAAAATCATTGTAAAAGATTAGTTGATAAATATTTGTGGGTGTAGATTCTGATACATTAGTTCCTTTTCTCAAACATAATCTCCACTAACTTGTCGTGTTAGTTTAATTATTTTCTTTTGTCATTATTTTCTTAATCTTTAGTTTAAAAATCAATCACAACTTTTTGTCAACTAGGTTGGGGTTTAATTACTTTAAAATTATTTAGTTTTCCTATAAAAATCATAAGTCCCTGTGGGTTCGACCTCGCTCTTACATTACTATACTTCGGTACGATTCGTGCGCTTGCGAGTACATTAAAATTTCACAGCAATAATCAAAACTTGTCACGTCAGTTTTTGATTATTCATTTAGAGGGTTGCTAAAGTTAGCAATGTGAAGTCTCACATTATTACTTTTGATTATTCAAATGTCCAAATTTGTTTATTGGTTAGGAGGTTGCTAACTTTGATTATTATAATGTGAGTAATTTTTAAGCACACATTATTAATTTTAGCAATCTTTTGATTTTGATTATTACATTATGAATGCTCTTAGGTTTTTATATTTTTGAAACATGGCTTCTGTTTTTACATTTTTGAAATATGGAATCAAGTATTTACATGTCATGACGAGTTTGGTTCATCTAATCTGTGGATAAAATCGAGACCGAACTGTGAGTCACGGTTCGAATTGGAACCGAATCGTGAGACTTTTGGTCTGAACAAGGATTGCATTTTCAAAAAACTGTGACTCGTGAATTAGGTTTGGATTCATAGCAATCTGAACCGATCCAAACTGTGCGCAGCCCTAATTAGTATGTGTTCCATTGCCAGCTCTTCCAATATGTTTACTTCTTTTATAATCAGATGTCCAGATTGCCTTGCATACACCTCGATTAATTTCGGGACTCTGAAGTTAATGACCGGGCGAATCCTCCAATAGCCCCAAGGTTTGAAATGTTTGCTTCATGAAATTTAAACATGCGAATTCATGGAAGATAAACACTTATTTACTTTCTTATTTTCACTTGGCCAAACCCTTCGGGTTCAAATATGCTTACCTCATAGAATCCTATGCTACAACTTGTGGAAAGTTTAATATGGACGAAGTTGTCCGAAATCCTTTTTGAGGGGTCGATCGAATTGTGTTGCGCTTATTATGGAAATTATTAGATGGTGTGGACCATGGTATATTTACAACTATTTATCATTTTTATCACACCTTTTTATTCACAGATTTGTGCATGATGGGTCGTTGGGTATAGATCATGTTAGACTTAATCTCACATTATTTATCTAAGCCACACAAGCTTAATTAGTATATTTTAGAGGTTATTCCACCTATTGCCAAATTAGTTTTAAATTGGAACCTTCTAAGAAATCTAATATGATACCAGAGCTAGGTCTTGGGCGGTCTCATCTCGCGTGAGCAAATCTCTGTCGCCCGAGTTACCTCATCAATTCATACCTCTACATGCATCCGAGCTGCACGTAAAGGATCACTCAAGTCAAATTTTCTAGTTTCCTCAATTCGTACCTTCACGTGCATCTGGACTATACATGAGGGGGGAGTGTTAGATTTAATCTCACACCGCTCATCTAATCCACCCAAACTTAATTAATATATTCTAGAGATTACTCTATTTATTGCCAATTGATTAGATTGGATCTCTCCAAGAAATTTAACAGATCGTACCAATGACGATGACGCACCTGTTCATAGATCTAGAGACCGAGGACACAAGAGATGCAAATGTAGTTGTCGATTGACCAGACTACATACCTAAGGGGTTCCCAAGTGCCATCTTAATTGCCCTATCCCCGATGAGGACTCAAAATTTGATACTCCCTCCGTCCCATTTTCATCGTCCTTTTTTGATGTTCGTGTCAGTTTTCAATCGCTTATATCTTCCAATGTGAATCTCCAAAAATATGCAATATGGATCTTATTTGATAGATTTCAATTTGTTCTATAATACAAAGATGTCAAATTCATGAAAAACATTATAGATTGAAAGATATACGTAATAGACAAAAAAGTGAAAAAGGAATAATGGACAATGAAAATGGGACGAAGGAAGTATATCCAAATAAATAAATATATATATATATATATATATGAGTAATTTAATTTTCCTTTCATTTTTTCTCGTTGAAGACTATTGAATCCGATCGAAGCAAGCTACTTTATTTTGTACAAGGCAATGAAGAAACAAGCGAATCAATTAGGCCTATTAATGGACCGGATTCGATCTAAAAAATTTGATCCTAATCCAGTAATCCAAATACGGATTGGATCAAATTCAGATCGGATTAAATCCATTATTGATCCGATCCGAATTTTATTGATTTTTTAATTTTTTCAAAAAAAAACTATAAATTTTTTATTTTGAAAAAAAATGTTCAAGAAGCTGTATTTATATTTTAAAATTTTTATTTAAACTTGTATTTTTATTTTCAATTAAAATTTTTTTTTGGAAAATATTTTTTTTTAAATTATTTTTGTATTTTTTGCTAAAGTTTTCGAAGTAAAAAAGTTTTTGAATCGGATCCGGATTTTCAGATCGGATTTGGATTACCACTATCGAATTTGAGTCTTATCTGGTTTAGATCGAATTTGAGTTTTACCGGATCCGGATCGAATTTTGGATTTGTCGGATCAAACCCGGATCTCCATTGACAGGCCTAGATTCAGTAGAAGAACATGAAAGAAGCCCTTTGAAGACACCTAAACTCATGCAAGCTAATGAGCCATGCACCCTATCCTTGTCTCTACCGCACAAAGGGGCCTGGGGCCGGATTCACTTTTTCCTTAGGATAAATTACGGGTCAGTTCAAAAGTGCGCCAAATCAAAGAATATATACAAAATGATCATACGAGAATCATAAACGACAAGAACACTTCATTAATTCCTAGTTAATCATCTTGTTTATTTAGCAAATCGTAATACTATATATGGGCCTTTCTGTTCTAGTGGCATTCCACCACAAATTATCACCATATACACCAAAACAAATCTTAAAATACATGTATGTATAGGATCTAGAAAGAATATATATAATATACGGGGCAGTTCCGGAGACACTTTAAAAAACCCTTCAAATCTTAATCTCATAGTTTCTTATCAAATTTTGATGATCCAAGTTGCTCAATGTGTTCAGAACGTGATTTTAAGGGTGCCCGCTAGAAACTGGCAAAAAAAACTAATTGGGAAGGGTTTGATTTGAGCAGTTTTTTATTGAACCGTTCAATAAAGTTCAATAAAAAACTGTTCGGATGAAACCCTTTCCGGTCATTTTTTTTGCTGATTTCTCGCGAGCACTCTTAAAATCACATTTTGATTACATTAAGCGGCTCGGATTACCAAAATTTGATCGGGAACTTGGGGGCGGGGGGTTTAAGGGTTTTTTAAAGTGTCCCCAGAACCGCCCAATATACATATATATGCATGTTTCTATCAATGATTTGTCAAAATAGCATAATCTAACGACAACTAACTGCAATTGATAATGACTTTAGCTTATTCTAAAACCCATTTCACTATCTTAGTCTAGAGCATTATTGGGTTAATTAGGTTGTTTTGTCTTTTCCTCTGAGAGCAAAAAATGGAAGAGCAGGTATGGTATATTTCGAAGTATTGCCCTGTCACACTGCATCATTAAGAGACCCTATTACATCTATGTCGGGACCAAAGCTAGCTATAGCCCCACCACATTACCTGATCAGCCTTGTCCAACCAAGTTCGAATTTTCACCTATGAAACAACGCCTCACTGGTACAATTCTTCTTTGTTGAAGTACACATGAAAGGTACTATTTTCAGTTGGACTAGCCATTTTTTATGTATATACTTTAACACTACTCTTTATTTTCGCTATGCATTCAAGCAGACTTATGCTATGTTTGGATGAATTTTTGAAAAATTTTGTAGGATTATGAGTGGAGAGAGGAATGAAAGTAATGATTGGAGAGAGATAGAGAAAGAAATAAGAATAATGATTGAAGATTTGTGTGAGTAATGATTGAAAGTAAGAGTAATGAGTATTTTTTGAGTTGAGAATTTTTTTTCAAATCACTATCCAAACAAGGCATTAATATATATGGATGATGAAGTGGTGTATTCTCGTTACCTGAGCCAATGTAGCTAGCGAAATTGGTAAGTGGTAAGAGAAAAAAAGCCTAGCCAGTCATACAGCCTCTTGGAGACGTGAAGAAAAAAAAATTGTAGTTCGGTATTTTGCCTAATGTATATGCCTTCTTTTCTTTTCTTTTTGGGAGTGCTAGCTTGTTGGTGATGTTTACAAGACTTGCCGAGCCAAAAAAATGTTTACAAGACTCCATCAAATGTCTATGCAAAATCAAGTAACCATTCACTACCAGGGGTGGAACTATTAGGGGAGGTGGCATGCGTGCCACTCTTCGTTTCAAAAATACTGTTCTTTTTTTAGGAAGCTCAAATGCTTATAAATAAAAAAAACCCGGAAAACTTTAAATAAAAAAATATGAAAAACCTACCATGAGGGATGTGACCCATTTAGACATTAAATTTTTGAGTAAATTACACTAAGTCCCCCTCAACTACCTGCGTTTTTACTTAACCCCCTCAAACTACAAAACCCGACATCGTGCACCCTCTAACTATCCAGAGTTGACACTTAACACCCTTCTGTTAGGTCTCTGTCCATATGGCAAACAGAAAAAGGCAGTCAGCTTAAATGGGGTGTTTGGATTGAGCACATAGGCACGTTGGATGCCGTTAATTCCTGCTTTAGCCCACT
>BPLS01000297.1:544261-604074 GCA_019656275.1 Rhododendron kiyosumense
TCTCTCTCTCTCTCTCTCTCTCTCTCTCTCTCTCTCTCTATATATATATATATATGTGTGTGTGTGTGTGTGTGTTGTTAAGTAAATGGTTGGAAATACCATGTACGTAGCAATGGCGTGTGATACTTTGGGAGCGCTGAATAATTACTTTAACAATCGGAATGCGCCATTGTGATAGTCTGGGAATTCCACAACCTTGTTATTTTTAAGAAGAGAAAGAAAAAGGCAAACAAAATGCATTATAAGGCAGAAAAAAAAAAAAGGAAAGGTCCAGATGCCCTTTTGATGTGTCTCGTGAAACTTTTTGATCACTCTTTTTGATAAAGTTTAATGCTTTAAGCACCATATATAAATATATATGGTTATGCATTAATTAATGTTGTGTCTAATCATACTGCTATTAGTGGATTGTCTGTTTGGAGCCTACAGTTTGTAATGCTATATACTACTCCTATATAGATAAAGAAATTATTAAGGAAGTCGACATCTGGTTGCCCGCCCACTTAATACTCCAATGGGGAATGGATGTGGCAATTTTTGGTGTTAATGACTTAATTGTGGCCTGTTTGTTAAATAATACTTACTGTACGTATTAGATCAATTGGTAAGTGGAGAAAGCAAACTAGCTTCTCAACGACTTAGTTAGTGGTTTAATTCTTATATTTAAGTCCACCTATTTTGCCATTTGTCTACCACGGAGGTGGTTTTTCAACCAGTGGCTATACGTACCATCCCAAATGATCATATGTATGGCTCTCGTGAGCAGAACAAAACAACAAAAATAAAGACAAATTGAGGTGGGATGTTGTGACCGCGGATCGATGACTTAAATTTTATTAGGGAAATTGTCTGTTTGGAATTGTTTTATGGCAAAGAAATGGCGTTTCACTTAGTTCAGTACCGTATCAAATATGGTATCGTTTTGTCACCGAACGATATATAATAATGCTGAAAAGTTGAAGTAAAAATTTGACAACTTAAATAAAAGGACACATTCCGTACGCACGACGGACTTTGGGCACGAGAACCAAACCGACGTCAATAGCCGGTAAGCCCTCGCGACTGCGTCGAAAACTAGACACATTCCGAGACCCAGATTCCAATCCCTCAGGTAAAAAACTCAGCAAACTAAACAACACCAAAAACTATTAGCCACCAGATGTGAGGAGCCGACTTTTTTTTCATTACAATTTGTAGATTATAGTTTTTTTTTATGATATTCAAAATCTGTGAAACCGTTTAAATAATAACGTAAAAAATAGATCACAGAAGAGTTTTATGTGTTAAAATATAATGAGAATTTAAAAAAAAAAATTCTCTACAGATAATTTTTGAATTTTGTATTCTCCGGTTATTGCTGGTAATGCATTATACGATAATGCATTCTGAGTTTGGCTCCCGAACAGCCAAAAAACAGATTTTCAAAACTCAATATAGAAAAGTAGAGTGGCCAAACAGGCCCTTGTACTCAGAATGCGATAGCAGTGGCTAGCTCCCCTGGCAACCTTTTTGGTGTTAATTACGGATTTGGCAATTTATTAAATAATGGATGATCGAACTAATCTAATTAGGAATTTCTTCTATTGAGTTTGCTTGGAAATTTCTTATACATGGTTACGGGGGATACGCGGAAGCACTAATGCTTTGGTAATCATGCTTACAAATGTGGTACATTTTACCAATACAGCAAGGGCAAAACCAGGAATTGATTTTGCCCTGAGCTAACCCAAAAAAAAATTCGGTGGGCAAAACACTGTATATAATATGCATATCGGCAATCTCTAAGAAATAAGGCATGTAATACACCGCTCACATTGGTAGCACCATTATACACTTACCGTCACAAGTGTGAATGTCCAAATTGTAACAGTGAGGTCATCATATGTTTATTTCTTAAGAGTTACTGCAAGTCTTTAACATGCACAAAAACGCTTCCGTAAAAACTCTTGGACATCAATAAATCTCAAAACAAATCAAAAAATGCTTAGATTTTTTGTTGTTGTTCCCTTATAATTTAAATCCAAAAGGGTACAATTGTAAGAACTAATATTTTATAAAATTTAAGCACACAAGCAAATGTTCTGTATCAATTAAATCAATAAAAATATAAACAAATCAGTCAGTACTCTGTACTTAACAACATAAAAGCAAATCTAAGTACACCAGTCAGTGCTATGCATTTAAGAATATAAGTAAAAATCTAAACGCACCAATTAGTGCTCTGCATAATAAGAGAATACTTACGCATCTAGAGCCTATTGATTCGACGTACTTGAAAATCGATTTAAGAATATTGAGCACCTGAGAATATTTCATGAAATTCCTTGAGTCGATTAAACTAAGTTTTTAGCTCCAAACAATCAACAAAAACCCAACCCTTGATGGTAGTAGAGAGGGAGAGAACGATAGAGAACGCAAAAAAGAAAGAACCTAGGAGAGAGGGAGAGAATGTCTGTTAACAGAGAGGCTGAGAGGGCTGGGCCAAAATGAGTTAGTGGAATGAATTGGGTCAAAAGAAAAAATGAACAGAACTAAAATTATTTGGAATAAATTAAACTTTTACATATAATTTTTTTTTTTAGTTTCCGGGAAACCACCTGGGCTATAGCCCGCGTTAGCCATGCATAAGGTGGTTCTATCCATCAGAATACAGTGGTGACATATTACATAGTATCCAAAATGTGATACTCATTATCATAGCTAGCGTTGCTCCACGCGTAAGATACCAACAGACAAGTTGTGGAAAGAGTAGGAAAAAATAAAGAAATAAAGGTCCACATGCAGGGGTCGACGAAACTGCAACTCTTTTAAGTACTTTCCAAAACACAAAGTCTAGGATCACGGCACTTTTTCCACCGCATGGCCACCACAGGCCGTGTGGGACCTAGAACGTCTAGACCACGGCACTTTTTCCATTGCATGGCCACCGCACGTTGTGTGGATTCCAAAAAATACAGAAAAATATTCATAAATTTAAAATAATTATTGTTGGATTCCTATAAAAAATCAGTTTCAACGAATATCAATATGTATATTTTTTGAATTTGTAAAGGTGAAACTATGAAACTTAATGCTCTTCCAAACAAGTCATTGTTGAACTAAACCTCCTCAAAAATTTCGTACAACTGTACCATCATACCCAGAAATTTTAGACAAAAAAAACCCGCCCTTCGTGAAATTCTTGCATCCGCCAACCACATCGATTAAACCATGCTTGTAAATTGGATATTCTCGTATGATTGGCTATTTTTGAATTTTGTATATATTTAATTTCTGTATCTATACCACTTGTTCTTCAAAATGAAAAGAAGTTTCGTTAATAATTTTGTTGATTGACAAAAATTAATATAATATTATTAGAATAGTTAGATTAGCATCTTAGATGAGTTGAACTCATGACTACCTAAGTTTCGTTCGTTAATATTGAAGAAAACTGAAGTTAAAATAAGGACGTCAAGGTCGTTGACGTCTTGGGCCAATCAACTTGTGTAGGTTTTGTAGCTAACGAAAGCTGAAAATTCCATGCGACTTTGGTAAACAAGAGCTAGCTATATATATATATATAGTTTTCAGGTCCACTCACCCGGATTTTTTTATGGTTCGAATTTTTCATTTTCCGATCGATTTACGATGATCCGAGCCGCTCAATGTGTTCAGAATGTGATTTTAAGGGTAACCGTGAGAAATTAGCAAAAAAAAAATGATCGGGAAGGGCTTGATCTGAGCAGTTTTTTACTGAACCGTTTAATAAAAAACTGTTTAGATCAAGCCCTTTCCGATCATTTTTTTTGCTGATTTCTCGCGAGTACCCTTATAATCACGTTCTGATTACATTGAGCGGCTCGGATCATCAAAAATCGATCGGGAAATGGGACTTCCGAACGGTCCAGACCGTAAGGCGTCCGGACCTGAAAAGAACTCTCTCTCTCGCTATATATATATATATCGAGGCGGTTCAGAGGACACTTAAACCCCCCCGCCCCCGCCCCCAAGTTCTTGATCGAATTTTGATGATCCGAGCCGCTCAATGTAATCAGAACGTGATTTTAAGGGTGCCCGCGAGAAATCAGCAAAAAAAAATGACCAGGAAGGACTTCATTCGAATAGTTTTTTATTGAACTTTAAAACTGCTCAAATCAAACCCTTCCCGGTTAGTTTTTTTGCCAATTTCTCGTGAGCACCATTAGAATTAAGTTCTGAACACATTGAATGACTTAGATCATCAAAATTTGATCGGAAACTATGCGATTAAGATTTGGATGATTTTTTTAAGTGTCCCTGGAACCACCCCCAATATATATATATAGGGATGATTTTTCAAGATTACGTATTGCATACATGTGCATGGTCAGTAGACAATAATCTTGACTGGCTAATTTAATTCTAGTCACGTTTTCCATTTCCAAGCAGTGAACAAATTTCCTTGGGATGGTTTGAGATTGTAATATTGCTATGCTTAAGATCTTACGTACATTTTTATTCGATTAGGAAAATGAAAGATAGCAAGTAGATCAGGTGTTAAAAACAATTTTTGTGTTTTGTGAAAAATGACAATTTGTTACTTATAATTTTGTTTTAAGAAAACAAGCAGATAAGATGCCTCGCATGTCGAAAACAATTTTTGTGTTTAATTAGTGGAAATTTAGAAAAGGACTATTGATTATAATTTGTTGTCTGTCATTTTTCGTTAGCAAATTGAACTAAATCTATACTCCGTATTTTAAGTTTCTGATTTCATCAACTCAACTCCTTCCAAACTAAGATCTTTATATGAAGTAAAATGTTCAGTGATATGCTTGTTATTGCTATCATGTTTTAAGTGAAGGGCCATGGCGGTGGGTTGTTGAACTTGTCTCTCTTTCTCAAGGATTTAGTCGGTGCATGTAAGCTCCCTGGCACCTCAGTTACCCAAAAAAAAAAAAAAATGAAGTGCTTGACAAATGTTAAAGAGTTATGCAATATTTCTGATGATAAGATTTTTCATTACGATCTTAACAAAAAGAGCATTCAAAATTTTACAGTTAAGAGCAGTGTGTGGACCATAGTTATTTTTTAGTAAGTTGACTTGTACTAAACTTGAATTCCCATCTTGGCAATGAATGACTGAGAGCCATTCGTTCGTTACCAAGATGAGTTCTGAATTGTCAGAAGGCCGAACGGACGACCCAAATTATGCACAACACACATGTTGTGCACTTGTGTACGACAGGCCCCCCGGGTTACCAGAACTACCATGCATTTCAAATACTTCTCTCTCTTTTTTTCACATGATAGAAGAACATATTTTGACCTGATCAATTCCCACTCAACCAATCACAATGGGCATCAAACTCCTCTTCACAGGATTTGAACCCGCAACCTCACAGTATTTAATACTTGCTATACAATCACTAGGCCAACTACTCGGTTCTTCTTATTCATCTATTATTTTAAGTGAACCACGTCTGTTTGTCAATTTGTGTATGTACAAGTGTATATTTAGAAAAACTTATTTATGGAGGGTTCTGTAAATAAATTTTTATACATAAGTCATCCGCGAGCGTCTAAAAGTGTTTTAGATGATTCAGATTAAAATTCAATTTCTAACCGGTGAAAGATATTTTTTACCGGTCAAAATTTAAAAACATATCTCATGTCATTGATTGCTAAAATAGACGACTGCCATTGCACGGTTTCATGAATAACTTATTCACGACTCCTCCGTGAATAGGTTGTTTTCGCGTATAAGCCGTTTGGCTAAATAAGCTACTTGGCTTATTTTTTGTCCTTATTCAAATTTTTTTCGCATTTGTTAGTTTTTTGTCAATTTTTTAAGGATTATTGCTTCTTCATGACAAGAGGAATCTAAAAAGTAAAAAATTACAATCAAAATGTAATTTTTTTTAATAAAAACAAAAAAAATTTGCTTATTTTTGTCTTTATTCAAAAAAATTAAGTTTCAATCGTAATTTTTTACTTTTTAGATTTTTTTCGTCATGACAAAGCAATAATTCCTAAAAAATTGATGAAAAATTAACAAATATGAAAAAAATTTGAATAAAGACAAAAAATTAAGCCACTTGACTTATTTAGCTGAACGACCAAATTATTAATGTGGTATTCTTCCGTTGGCCCAGTGGGGTGGCTGTAAAAGTCCAAGTACCCAATAGCAAACTTGAGTAGTCCGCTTGGTTGGTAGATCAAGGTTCAATTTTTGGAGCCAAGCCACATGATAATTTCTCGTGAATTTCCTAATTTTGGCATGAATGGCTGTGACCTGACGAGGGAGGGAATTTATTGCTATGTGTGTAAGTTGATTCGGATACTTTTGGGCAAAGTCCACTTTTACCTCCTATGGTTTGGGCCATGTACGGATACAACCCCTATTGTTCAAAAGTGTGCACGTAACCCTTTATGGTTTTGAAAATGTGCGGATAGATCCCTTGACATCATATTTTCTATCCATATTAACAGAGGTATATCTCACATGCTTCTAGAATCTAATCTGAGCCGTTCATAATGTATTAATTAAATACAAAATATATCATCTCTGTAAAAAATTATCTCGATCATACATTAATAATCTAGTAATCTAATTCTTGCTAAATTCAAATTTGAAATTTTAATTTCATAACAAATTTGATTCGGCCATGAGGTGTTCATTTTTTTGATCAACTTGAATTTTGGCATGAATGTAGTATTCGTCGAACTCTACAATATCAACGGTTCGGATCCAATTTTTGGTGTTGGGGATGGATGATGGCTTATCGGTTTTTTAATGTTGTGTCCGTTAATATAGATAGAAAACATGACGGCAAAGTGTCTGCCCTCACATTTTTAAAACCACAGGGGATTATGGGCATACTTTTAAACCATAGGAGGTGTATCCGCACATGGCCCAAACAACAGAGGGTGAAAGTTGACTTTGCCCCTACTATTTTTCTAATCCAAATAATATAGTACACACTGCTTTAGCTTTAGGGAACTTGACTCACTAAATTCATTTGACTAGTAATTTTCTCCTGGTATTCATAGGTAATTAGTTCTTGAAAAGTTGAAATGATTGACTAGATATTCCTTCATAAGACTCGAACCGCGTTATTCAGAACCCACCACGAAAATTCTTCCGCATGGGAAGGAAGTTCATTTTAGAAGCCGGCCCCCTGTTTGGTTCGATCGAGACTTACGAGGTAAGGCAATCGAAAAGAGTACTGTGAACTAATTTTAGAATTTACCAAACAATAAATTAAATTAAAATGAAAAGAGTATATATATATACGTATATAGTAGTAAACTTTTAGAAATGAAATGGAGACCGAAATACAACTGGGACTAACTACTAGGCATTCCATTTATCGGATCTTTTGCCCAACACAAAGAGATCTCTATGAGGAAGAAGATAAGGCATGCACTCCCACAATTGATCATCAGAATTGGTTGAGGTGCATGTAAACTGACTCAAGCAACTGAATTATCAAAAACAAGGCACTCCCACGTTTTTTGTTGGTGAAATAGATGCCAAAAAATTGCACTGAATTATTATGTTAGATTTATGATTGTTAATTAGGAATATATCATATCATAACTAGAAAAGCCAGTTATTCACCTGTTGGCAACGACATTTGGTGCTGTAAACACATCAAGTTGAATTGAGTTTTAAGTTCTTTTAATTAGTTTCATTTCGAACCCGAACCCTAACCAACGTTAAAATGTATTCCAGCCTACATTTTAATTAGGAGCTGGTTCGACAAGCTATGTAAGTTTAAGGGGAGACTACAATATCCCCCCCTTATTTGGGTGTGTATCATATCCACCCCCAAAATATTATGAATTGCAGAGAAAATGTTATGAATCGTATTACTAAAAAGTTACGAATCGTATAAAGTATACGAAATAAACTAAAATATTATGAATCATATTGAAAATGTTATGAATCGAACTGCAGAAAAATTATAAATTCTAGAACAAAAGTTACGAAACATGCTAAAATGTTATGAATAAACCATAATATAGGTGTATATGGTACACCTTTTTAAAGGGTGTGTAATGTAGACTTTCCCAAGCTTAAGTAGCTTTGTTTTTCTTAATTACTTACAACTTGTTGAGATATCGTGAAAAAATGACAATCTCCAAGTGTATTTAGTTTGAATTAGTTATCAAGATTTGAGCAATTTAACGAGGTCCAATAAAATAACAAACTTATGATCATCTCAACGATAAGAGCTTAGCTCTCAGTCACTAGCTTCTGATCTGATCCTGTTGGTCGAAAGGAACTCACCGTCAAGTTGTCTTGCTTTCAGGGGCAAGTTATTTGAGTCGAGTAGATTTTGAAGATTAACGAATTTCAAACTATACTTAATTATGTATGAAGTTTTTTCTAAAATAACATTTTAACGAGCTAAATACGAGTTAAACTTGAGTAACTTGATTTATTACATTGTCCCATAATTGGTAGCCACTTGCCACAAATATAAAGTTTGCTGCAACGCAAATAATTGAAGAAATAGATGATACAAGTGACAGTTGCTTATTTGGTTTTAGATAACATACATATATACGCGTGCACATTTTTTTTCCGAAATAATTAAACATGTCACAAAAGTGAAATGTTATAATTTCAAAATCGTGGATTGTACTTAAGATTAGTTTGCTGGTTCATTCAGCAATCTATATCAATTGCGAGAAACTCATTCACCTTATTTGATCGTCAGTTTTGAGATAAATTTTTGAATAATTTATTTTATAGATTTGCGTATTTTTTTGTATTTAACATTTTAACAAGTTTTTTTTTACTTTTTGTATAGAGGTATGCGTAGCGCTATATACACCTAAGAAATTAAAAATTCTATAAACAAACATTAAATACAAAAAAACACGAATGACGAAAGAATCAAAATTTTTGGAGATAAAGACAAAAATTGAGCCACTTTTCTGGCCCAGGTTGAGCCTTGTTTTGGCTCAATAAGTTAAGTGACTTTTTTTTTTTTATCTTTATTCCTTTTTATTTTTTTGTATTTGTTTGTTTTGCGTTAAACTTTTGTGATTTATTGATTCGTCTCAACGAGAGAAATCGAAAGAGTAAAATGTTGCGATCGAAACTACTGACTCTTTCGTGTTTCATGTTTTGAATAAAGTGGCTCAATTTTTGTCTTTATCTTCAAAATTTTTGAATAGAGAAAAAAAAAAAAAGTCACTTTAACTTATTGAACCAAAATGAAGTATGAGAATTTTTTAAGAGTTCCGTGTAAAGTGCAGAGTAACGAGGGGATGAGTTTGAAATTATTTGGAACTGGAAGGATCCCTTTTAAAATCTACTCCTTCACTCTCACGCTTTCAAACCTCTATATATACCTCTTCCTCTTCCATCTCTCTCTCCAACTGTCTCTCGAAATCCCCCCCTCTCTTTCTCTCTTCTAGCTCGAGACGACTCCTATAATAGGTGACCAACGGAACCGACACGCATACAAGAGCAGCATCAAAATTACGGTAAGCCATTGTTAATTATCGCGTAATTGCTCCTTCAAATGCACATTAACCGTCTACGTTACTGGACCCTCTCTCTCTCTCTCTCTCTCTCTCTCTCTCTCTCAGAAGCTTACATTGTCGGAGTTCCTCTGTTTCTGACTAGTACACGCATTGTGTTCAATCTCAAATGTCCGGGAGAGCTTATACTTATCTCGATTAACTTGCTATGGTACTTTGTACAAATCTCACGGTTCATTAGGCGATGTTTATTTAAAACCGAAACAAAGTCTCGTACGGTAGCTTTGAACTTGATACTTTAAGACCGAATAAATTCCTATTTAGGCTAAATTCTGCTCAACTTCTAGCATATTTTTTTTTTGGAGGTTTTGTCCTTGTTAAAAAGAAATTGTTTTCGTTAGTTTTGTGCTAAATTTTTGTGAATTATTGATACGTCTTGACGAGCGAAATCGAAAAGAATTTTTTTTTGCTTTTACCTAAATATTTTTGGAAATATCCAATTTTAATCCAAAGAAGCCAAGTTTTTTTCCTTTTTTTTTGTGTGCTGAAAAATGGATATTTTGTAAAATATTTGGGTAAACTATTTTTTTTAATTTTTTCGATTCCTTTTATCGAGACGAATCAATAATCTACAAAAGTTTGGTACAAAACTAACGAATCCTAAAAGCTAAGGAGAACTCAACCTAGTTACTTACCAAAAAAAAAAGAAGGGAAAATGACCTATGGAGTTCCAGGAAATAGGAATAGTAAAATTTTTGCCTTGCTCAGTTCATTTTGAACACTCCCCTCATTATTCATATTTTTAATTATTACTCTCCCCTCATTACTCCTATGATGTACAGTAATAGTGAGAATTGCGAGCAAGAGATACAAAGCATTTAAAAAATCGATTAAAATGTATAGGTTCGGGGCGCGAATATTAAATATATTGGAAGGGGAGAATACAAATTACCCAACTGTGGGAGAATATATTTCAATACCCTCCCAAATACTCCAGAAGAATCTTAAAACGGGTCAGTTCTTTTGGTCCAAGTCAACATTTTTCCTTCAAGATTCCGTGTCTGTACGGCAATCCGCAATAGACTACCAAGAGGAGAAGATTTGGTCCACTGCAACTGCAAGGACAATAATGCCCTTGCAATGTCATGCATATTACCTATTAGGGAGTCATAGAAGATCATAGGAAGTGTAAATTTCATGGTTCCGGCATATATATAGTTTTTAAAACTTAGAACAAGTCCACCCATGTGCCAAAGCCAAAATATGGCATCAAGAATGGCGAAACCCTCCCCGCCCTTGTGCTAAACTCAATGGCAAACTTTGACAACACCATTTTCGGTGTCAATTTTGGCAGAAAATGTGAATATCATCCAAGCAATTTAATGTGTATCGAAAAATAAGATGGGTTTAATTCAATGGTCTGAATTGAGATTATGCTAAAATGGCACAAAACCGGTGCGGCAACATTGCTATTTTCTTTTTGACATTGTAGCAAGTAAAAAAAAATTACTTTAGCAATCCCACTTTGGCAGCAACAGGTGGGACTTGCTCTTGGAGATGGTGATTGCTTTTGGGGGGCCATAAGCCGATTAAGTAGTCGATTACGATTGGCCCTAGTTTTACGGGGACACCTAAAACTAATCATGATCTCCCTTAATTCAATGTATAGTGGTTTCATCCAAACTATTTATTAGGCCAATAAGAGTTGAAATTTGATTAAACTGTTAGTATATGTCAATAATGGTTATGGCCCAACTTGATTAGGGGTCTGTCGTGGCATGTTCTGATGGTGATTTGTTTGGTAACAGCGTTGAAATTGCATGCTTTTTGCTAAATAATGTAAGTAAATGTTACCATATTTTTGGGGCATGTTTTGTGGTGATAAATTTGTGTAGAAAACGTCAGTAGGATCGATGAATGTTGTGAACTAGCAAAAAACTCCAAACTTGAGAATTTTGTTGGATCACGATATCCATTTTAGTGTCCTGCTTTTGTAGGTGGTTCAGAACAAAAATGATGAACATTCAAATGAGAGCCAAGACCTTGTTAATTATATAGAACCTTACGTATCGACAATGTAACCCACCCACCCCCTCCCTCTCTCTCCATCATGTTGCTGATCATGTAATATGAAATGTAGTTGAATGCATCCTATGAAGCTACAAAAATCGAACTAAATATGGAAAATTCCCTCTGTTGTGCGTGTTGAAGCTGCAGGACAAACTAAAATTGTAGGATTTTATACTTAGTTGACAACATAAATTGTATGTGGTTAAATGTAACCAAAAGCGGTATCAATTAACAACCTTAGTTTAGATTTCAAACCCTGGCTCAAACCGGTATCAGCTGACTCGGTCCATATTAATGCAACAACGACAATCACATGTCGATTCATTGAATTTTGCCTCCCCAAAGCTGTGAGATTTGTTCTTCTACGTCTTTATGGTGCTATGCAATCCTGTGTGATAAAAAACCTTTCTTAACACGGATTTCTTGTGAATCATTCTAACTCTAGTTGCGAAGCCAATAAGTTTAACTGGTGCACTGAACCCCCCCCCCCCCGCCCCCCCAAAAAAAAACTTGTAAGTTTCTATCACTGGCTTTTTGAAACCCCATTAATAAGTAGGAAACTGGGAATTCCTGTATATGCCTGTGCAATTCGTTTTTACAAGTTTTTGCCATTGCTTCTTTTTCATTATAGTTGTAAAATTGAGACATAGCATTTTTGCTTATCAATTTCTCTTCTTTTGAGTCACCAAGTACCTACCTCAACTACACTGCAAAATAGTTTTATTTTAGCCCCCCTTCATTCAATTAATTTACAGCTGTTATTTGAGGCCTCCTTTCTAAAGAATGAGCTTTATCAACTTAAATTTAACAAGAAAAAGTTCTTACAGGCAGAAGTGTATTCTGTGCTTGATCGCTAAGTGATGGGATTGCCACAATTACCAGCAACAGAGGATGAAAGTTCTGTTTTGGTTTCTTACAACTCATGGCTGGTAAGTTGCTCACAGTGATACGATTTGAAGTCAATCCCGCAATTTACTAGCTAAATCTTGTGATTTATTTTATACGTGGTTATTTGTCACCACCCGAACTACTACCACCCTCTTGCTCTCCAACCTTGTAAATCTCATAATTTACTTTTGCGAATCGTGAACCAAGTTTTGCATATCCGTTTTTTTTTTTTTTTTTTTTTTACTGTTTAAGGTCTATATTGATCCCAAGTTTTTTCTATTTGTCTATTTTGTTGTCGTACAGTTAAAACAACCTTCTGCCTTGGACACATTTAATCAAATGATGAGCATCGCGAGAGGGAAGAAGATAGTTGTATGTTTGGATTACGATGGAACTCTATCAAATATCGTGAACAACCCTGAAAAGGCTTTTATGACCGATGAGGTAAATATTAATTCCTCACGAAAACATTGTACTAGTAGTCTTGGAAGTTTCTTTTCTAGTACATGGTTTGTGTTGAGGGCTCAGTGTATCATGCAAGATTACATATTCACAAACTACTCCTGTCCTGTAAAGAATTAAATGACAGTTTTGACCATATTAGCGAAAATTGTGTGAATTACAGATGCGGATGGCATTGCGTGAAGTTGCACGGCATTTTCCTACTGCAATTATAAGTGGAAGGGGAAGAGAGAAGGTAATTAGTTTTTAATCAAGAAACAAATCAGTTGTCGCAAAAGCAGTGTGTCGGTACGTGTATGTATTTGTGCATCTCATTTCTTCCCTCTTGTAGGTGTCTGATTTCGTTGACTTGGACAATGTTTACTATGCCGGAAGCCACGGGTTGGATATAGCAGCTCCATTGCGGTTCCCAACCTATGGAGATCCCAAGCACCAAAGTAGAGCTCTTGACAGAAAGGTGGATTTCACTTCCTTCACCCAATTGCATTTGGTGAAATTAGTTTCGAGTTCTTTTTTGTTGGAAAAACAGTGTCCCAAAAATTGTTTGCTTTGAGGCCTGAGGTTTTTTTTTTCTGGTTGCATCGAGTTGAAATAAATTAACACGCTGGATAGCAACTCAAATAGACCAATTAGTACTCGAATTTCATTCCATAATACGGTTGGTTCGTATTTGTAGGGTAATGAAGTAGTTCTCTTCCAACCGGCAAAGAAGTACTTACCTGCTATAGAAAAGGTATAAACATTACCTGCATTTAAATGCTACTACTAGTTGAACCTTGAGCATTTCAAGAGTTTCCTCACGACAGATGTATTTCGTTTGCTAATAGATATTAAGTACATTAAATGAGAAGACTAAAAGCATACAAGGCGTGATGATTGAAAACAACAAGTTCTGCGTTTCTGTACATTTCAGACACGTGCGAGATGAGGTACGTGTTATTGTTCATCTTCCCTAATGAAAAAGGAAGAGTCTTCTAGTCCACCATAGTGTACTAAAACATCCTTTTTGGAAACTCCCATTTACAAGTATTCCTATATGAGGGCATATAGCTCATTGGTGCGGATGTTCAAACGCAGGATTTTTGCACCCTTGAAAAGCTGGTAAATTCTGTCTTACAAGAATATGAAGAGTTTCGCATCTCCATAGGCAAAAAGGTAATTATGTTTCTTGTTCTCCATGCTGCATTTAGTGTTCTTTCACATTATGTTTAGAAGTCCTTAGATACAATGATTAATTTTCTTATTTGCATGATTCATCTTGATCTTTGTTTTTCCGTAATTTCACAGGTTTTTGAGATACGCCCAGATATGGAGTGGGATAAAGGTCATGCTCTAAATTATTTTACTGACACATTAGGTCTCGGCAGCTCCAATGATGTCCTACCTTTGTACATTGGAGATGATAGAACTGATGAAGATGCATTTAAGGTACTAGTTTGATCTCAAAATTGCATCAGGAAAACTACAGAAGTAAAGGTTTCTCTTATTTTTGCCCCACAAGTCGTAATTCTTGATCAACCGAGGATCAATATTACTAGATTTTTGTTCGGCAACATACCAAGGATGCAAGGCAGATGATTCATTCAGTCTGCATAGAAACAACCGTAAGAATATCATTGAGCAATATGCACAACAAATCAATCAGCTGAATGCCATAAAACCGTTACAGAGAATTTCATCGCAAAGCAAATCGATTTCAGTTGCCCAGTTAATCATACTCGTCTCATCTAGGTGTGTCGTGCCAAATAAAGAGAAAATTCACATCACCTAACCTTGGAAGTGGGATCCATTTTCTTAATCAAACTGCTTACTATTTAAGCATCAATTTTTACTTCTTTTTTGTCATTTGAAGCCTCATTTTTTCCCTTTTTCACTGAAGTACTGATCAATTTTATTTTCTTTTGTATTTGGTTGCTAACAGGCCATAAGAAATAGAGGAGAAGGTTTTCCAATTGTTGTTTCTTCCGGTCCAAAGGACACCGCGGCTTTATACTCTCTACGGAATCCATTGGAGGTCAATAAGTTCTTGATAAATCTGGTCAGGTGGAGGAAAAACTCTTCTTCCAGCAAGTCTTTTCGTCAGAATTTTGAGGGGAAAACCCGAAAGGACTGGCTACTAACGCCTATAAGCTGCGCGGAGCAGAGGACATTTGACTCTTTATACTCGGTCAGAATGCAATACTGGGACTGTAAAACTTGAGTTGTATATTTAACACATTCATACAAAGAGGAACATACGAAAAGTGAAGAGGAGGAAAAGAAGAGCAAGAGATTTGGAGATTGTTGAGCAAATTAATTGATTCCTTGTAAACATTTGGTTTTGTGTTATCGTTTTCGTTTTCGTTTTCTTTGACCCACCCAGTGTGAAGTTTTGTTAATGAGAAGATACAATTGGTAATATCATCAAGCGGATTTGAAGAGTTTTTTTGAGAAATTTGAGTTACACCCTCTGTATTCATTTGGTACGTTCATCTTGCTTTTGCACATTTGTGAAATGCCAACAATGCATTAGTTTTTGCCATCTCTGATTGGGTAAAAATGACAAACTTGTTGGGTTTCTTTTGTTTCGTAAAAATGAGGAGGAACGACACGTATGGTATACGTTATACCTCTAAAAATCACGGGGCGAAATTGAATTTTCACTGAAGTACTAATCAAACAAGAGCATTACTAGGGCGTGTAACCAAACCAAACCGAGCTTTAAGTCTCAATCACTTGGAGTAGGTTATATGAATCATTTTAATCCATTCAGTTCTGTCAAGGGCAACTTATTCATACAAACATACTATACTCATATCGTTGTGAACCACAGCATCTAAAGTCAATTTAAATCTACCTCTCTCCGTAGCATTACTACCCAAAACTATTTTTATCCGCTCTCTTAACTACTGCATCTCCTAGTCTACAGTAGACATGTTCAAACCACCTTAGCCTATTTTCCCTCAACTTCTCTTCTATGGGTACTATACCTACCATCTCACGAACCGTTTCATTTCTAATATTGTCTTTTCTAGTCTTACCACACATCCACTTCAATATTCTCATTTCAGCTACACTCATCTTGTCCACCTGTTGTTTCTTAATAAGCCAACATTTTGTCCCATAAAGTATTGCTGGTCTGATGACAATTCCATAGAATTTTCCCTTCAATTTTATGAATACCCTCTTGTCACGATTCATAGAGCAAGAATAAAGGTACTACTGGAGGATCACGGTACTACTAGAGCCCTAGAGGGTCATGTAACCTAGGGTCATGTAACCTAGGTCCGACGAGGATAAGATTATTTGATTTTAAGAAAGAATTTCATGACTCAACAGAGACACATGTACTTATTTTTAGAGTTATCTGATGCACATCGCATATGTTGGCGTTCCAAATCCTACTTTTACCATATTCTTGTGGAGGCCTTTTTTTTTTAATCCCCCAAATTATGCATATTTTCTCCACTTAGTTAATAAACTATCAATTTGACGATTTCATCCCATCAACTATCATACCGTTACCTACTTAATTCAATAGATAATGAAAGTTAGAAATTTGGATGGAAAATGCCATGTAACTTGTAAGGTTTGTTTGAGATCCGGTAGAACAGATACTTGATTATAAAAGTCTTAGATATAAAAAATTAATTATAACCCTTTAGGATAAAATGATCAGAAAAATAAGATTTTTGCACTGATTTCAACAGATTAAAAATTAGAACAATTAATTTTTTAATCATATTTTTTAGTGTATAAACCTTCTTAAAAAATTAAAGTGTTCGAATTTTTAATCTATTTAGATCGTTGTGAAGATCTCATTTTTCTGATCATATTATTCTAAAGAGTCATGATTAATTTTTCTCTCTAGGGCTTTCATAATTAAAAATTTATTTTTATTTGAGATCATTTAGAGCAGATATTTGATTATGAGAGCTTTAGAAATAAAAATTAATTATAACCTTTTAGCATAAAATAATAAAAAAAAATAAGATTTTGGCACCGATTTACATGGATTGAAAATTAGAATACTTAATTTTTAACCATATTTTTAATATATAAACAGTCTAAATTCTATTTAAAGACTCAGTCTTTTAATATATATAAATATATGTGTGTGTGTGTGTTTTAGTCTCTATAAAATGTCTCGCAAGATTCTGATATATGAACCTTGTAAAAAAACAAAGTGCTTCAATTTTCAATCTGTTTGAATCGATGGAAAATCTTTTTTTTTAATCATATTATCTTAAGGGGTCATAATTAATTTTTATCTCTAAGGCTCTTATAATCAAGTATCTGCTACTCAGGGTCCCAAATAAGGCTTTACGTGACATTTTCCGCCTTAATTTCTTATTTTCATTATCTATTATACTAAGTAGGTAACGATATGATAGTTGAGGGAATGAAATCGTCAAATTTATAATTTATGGACTAAGTAGAGAAAAAGTGCATAATTTTGGGGATTAAGAAAAACACTCTATTTTTGTATGAACTCTACACACTATATATGTGATGAATATCACATAAATGTGTGATGGAAAAGGAGTTTCGAACACCGACAGGTGATGTCCCGTGGCATGGCACAATTACTCCACGAACAGACACGAGGGACTCGCACAACTTAAAACACATCTGCTGATCTGCGTCTTGCTCGGACAACGGTATCCAATCATTTTCTCCTAAGAAAAACTTTCAAAACGACGTCGTCTGCCAGCTCTGATCCGCTGGTGACTGGTCTTCCCTTCAGTTCGTCCGCCCTCGCCTTAAACCCATTCTTGGAGGCTGGAGCTTAAACCCTATCCACACTCTCTCTCTCCCCTCCAAATTCGCCTCTCTCTCTCTCTCTCTCTCACACACACACACACACCACATATATAGTTGTATGCATAACCAATAATGCCTGTGAAGCTCCTCTCCGAACATCTCTTCACCCCTTCCCTTCCTCAAACCCATCTGTCCACCGTAAACCCTAACCGACATATCAAACCCTCATATCGGGCCATCCCCATTTTCACTCGGACCTTCCCTCACATGCTCAAACACCAGTGTCTCTCCAATAAACTAGGGTCTCCACTTTTACTCACCCACCAACAACAGCGACCCAAAACCGGTCTGGTTAGGGCTTCGAAGGGCCTAATTGACGACGAAGCTGAACTCAGTGATTGGGTGAGCGAGTTGGCTTCCGACTCGATCCTTACTCGCGACAGTGGTAACGGCAGTAATTCGAATAGAGGGAGGGGTAGGGATGAGAGAGGAGGTGGGAGAGGTAGGGTTTCCTCGGCAAATAGGCGGAGAGAGAGTGATTTGGGTCGGTATGAAAAGTCAGATGGGCAGATGGGTAGGGAGTCTTTTGGGTCATTTTCTAGAGGTAAAGGACGGGGTGGTGGTGATGAAATGAAGGGGAGAAATGAGGGGTTTGTTTTGCCGAGGAGAGAGGAGGGTAGGGGAAGAGTTAGGGGAATGGGTAGGGAGTCGTTCGGGTCAAATTCAAGGGGGACAGCGCGAAATGAGGGGTTTGTTCCGCCAAGGAGGGAGAATGACTGGCAAAGAGGGAGTGATTCAGGTGATTCTGGAATGTCGAATAGGCAAATGGGTAGGGATGCGTTGGGCTCGTCTGCTAGGAATTCGAGGGGGAATTCCCGGTTTGGTTCTGGATCAGAGGGGGGTTGGAAAATGCCCAAGACTGCTGGGAGAGGTTCAGAACTGGGGTATGGGCGAAAACAAGGGGGTGGCAGTGGAGAATTCAGCAATGGTGGGAAATTTTCGATAAAAGGCGGTGTTTTGATTGCAAAGGAGGGAAGAGTTGAGGAGGATGATGATGAGAAAAGGGGAGGGAATTCAAGGAAGAGCTTGGCTGATTTTATCAGTGAGGAGGATAGTGAAGGAGAAGAAGAAACGGATATTGATGATGATGGGGATCTGTTTGCATCAAACAAGGTGCCTAGTTCACCTGAAACAAGTGACTCATACCTGAGTGAGACAAGGTTTTACTCAGAACATTCTAATCGTGGAATTTTTTCTCTTTTGGAAACCTTGTTTTGGGAAATCAAAAGTATTTTATCCTAAGATTGAGGGACGAAAGTTTAGAGAAAGATAACCTTTGGCAGGGAAAACTTGAGTACAAAAATCGTAGAAACAGTGTTGATAAAACTAGTTGTGAGTGGAATTATGATGAATTTTATGGGCTGCCTATAGTTGGCAGAGGCAGAGCGTTGTTTGGTGCTTGCATCTTTGCATACCAAACAGGAAGGAAATTTGGAAGTAACTTTTGCACTTGCACGTGGAGATTAACAGTAAGAACTTAGTTGAACTGAATGAATTTGAAAGAGTTATAGGCAGTTACTTTCCGAAGCACTGAAAAAGTAGTAGTATAGAACAGTTACACATGGAGCTGTAGGTATGCTGTTTGGTTGATTATGTGGGGCGACAAGAAGCATGTCTCTATATGTGACTGATGAATAATAGAGTGTTAATCCAAGAAAATGAATTTGCTGAATTTAAAAAACAAAAAGCCACTATTTAGACGTAACCAAACCAAAACAAGTAGTTGGGGCTTGATGCTTTGTTAAATCTGAGTTTAGTTTCTCTTTGTTCTTTGCTTTTGGGTTCTGAATAGTTTACTGTGGTGAATGTCCTCAGGTTTGATCAATGTCCAGTTTCTCCCTTGTCATTAAGGGGAATAAAGGATGCTGGTTATGAGAGAATGACTGTGGTGCAAGAGGCAACACTGCCTGTTATTCTCGAAGGTTTGTCGCTATGCATTTCATTTAGAACATGACTGGAATCTAAAATTTCCTCCCCTTTTATTTTTAAATCATTCTCGCTGTTTTTAATCTGGAAGCAGCGGCTTTACCTTCTTTTTTTTTTTGGTTATTCTGTAGCCAATATGGTTCACACTTACTCTTGCCAAATGCCTACTGTAGTACTGAAAATAAATTGGAGTACCATAGTTCATGTCACAAAATATGGCATGAATTTATACCCGAACTATCTCAAGTTTTATCTACACCTTTAGTTGTCCGAAGATTGTAGAGATAGTTATATAGGAATGTGCTATCATAGCGGGTTGTCAAGAATCATAGCCTCTGTTATGTGAATTGGGTTTCAACTAGCTTGTATCTGCATATTGCACGTGCCATACTCTTTTGATTGTCACATAACTCTCAGGTGAAATAGATTGTAAAGATAGTTATACTTTTTTCCACTTTGTGTTATAGTCTTTGAACTGATCACATTCATTCAAGAACCCACACATCTGTGCAATATCCTAATCCCTGATTTATGCTTGCTTCTATTGCATGGTAGAGTCTGTGATTTCTCTGATAGTTACATTTTTCTTAAAACATTTTCACTGTCCATGCCTGTTATAATCTATTTGCTTTTCTAGGTAAGGATGTTCTGGCCAAGGCAAAAACTGGCACTGGCAAAACTGTAGCATTTTTGGTAAAACATTCTATCATTTTTGTTTCATTGGGTGCATGTCAACTTTAGAATACAATTGTCTGCAGAAGCCCATTCTAGATTTCGGGGATTTCATGCCTCCATGTTTTCTAATGACTAATGACAGAAGGAACTGTATATTAGTTGACTATCTCTTATTTTGATGGGCCCCATATATATTTATGCAAAAAAATGTTGACAGACGCTATATAATTGCTTTAATTTTGTTATGTTTCAGCTTCCATCAATTGAACTAGTCGTTAAATCACCCCCCACTGGTCGTGATCAAAAGCTACCACCAATACTTGTACTTGTAATGTGCCCAACGCGAGAGCTTGCTAATCAAGCTGCTACAGAGGCTAAGAAATTGTTGAAGTACCATCCTTCTCTTGGTGTCCAAGTTGTAATAGGAGGAACAAGACTTGCTCTAGAACAGAAACGTATGCAGGCAAATCCTTGCCAGGTGAGCTTCTTGTCCTGCAAGAGACGCTGCATCATGCATTGGACTGATGTGCCCATTTTTTGTTCCACCTAGAAGAGATCCACCTAGCATACACTAAAGTAAATTTGTGATCTCAAGAATGTTGTGGACCCCCAATAGTGGGACAATAGATATTAATTGTGTTTGGGACCTTGGGTGAAAATGCCAGTTTTTTTTTTTTTAAATTGATAAGAACTAAAAGCTTACCTGTTTGTTTTGTCTATTTTAGCCCAAAAAACCCTGGTAGAATAGTCCAATAGCTTAGCTAATTGTCGGCTCTTTTAACCCTTGTTCTTTCTCAAAAAAAAAACCCCCAAAAGGCAGAACAAAATAGCTCCAAATTCCAATAGCTTAGCTTTTTGAGCTTGGCTCTGTTTAGCAAAAAAGCAAACAAGACTGGTTTTTTAGATTTGCCAAACACTTTTGCGTTGTGTTTCCAATGTTTTAAAGATCGGTTTTTGGCTTTTGACTTCTTGCTTTAAAAAAAAAAGCCAACTTAAAACAGTTATTTAGGCTATTTTGGCCAAGCTCTTTTTTTCTTTTTGTTTTTTTGAGGAAGAAACAGGGCTACTGAAGCTCGCTTTTAACGAGCTGTTCGGGCTGTTTAAAAAGAATTTTTGGCTGAAATAGAGAAGGCAAACATGTGAGGTTCTTAGTAACTAAAAATTTTAAAAAAAAAACTTGCTTACCGTTTCAGATGTCACTTCTACTCTAGGAGTCTTGGTACAACTCAACCAACTCCATTTGTTATATTTCTTTCCCTCTACTTTCTTCTTTGGATGTCCCAAAATGTGTGTCCACCCAGAAAAACTCGAGGCGTAGAGCCTTTTTGTTTTCTAATTTACACCTTTTACAAATGGTTAATGACTAATGAGTACCTTTTTCATTTAATTTTGAGTGCATTAAATGCATGTCTCTCCAAGTCTCCTTAAAAAGTTGGAACTGCAAAAGGGACTTATATTGACGGGGTCATGGGGGAGTTTCAAAAATTTCACTGTTTGTATCATTGCATGTACTACAGTATGCTTGCCAACTTGGTACCCTGTTGGTTGGTTAACTTCACCTTATATTTTTTCACTTGTCACTAAGATTCTTGTAGCTACACCTGGAAGACTCAAAGATCATGTCGAGAATACTGCAGGATTTGCAACTCGGCTTATGGGTGTGAAAGTTCTTGTCCTTGATGAAGCTGATCATTTGTTAGACATGGGATTCCGCAGAGACATTGAGAAGATCATAGATGCTGTACCTAAACAACGACAAACGCTTCTATTTTCTGCTACTGTCCCAGAAGAGGTTTTATTTGTTTTATTTGTTTTGTAGGTAGCATTCCCATTTTATCTCTCTGAAGAAAGTAGTAAAATAATAAACAGAAATTAAGTAGGTGCTATATGGTATGTAGGTCAAGCAAATCTGCCATATTGCTTTGAAAAGAGATCATGAGTTCATTAATACAGTAGAAGAAGGTAGCGAGCAGACTCACTCACAGGTTAGCAGAAAGCTCTCTGCATTTCCTTTCCAGAATTATTTTTTTTTGCTGTTACTTATCGATCTTCTTGCATCTCAAATCTGGATGATATTGGAGAATTTCAGGTCAGACAGTTGCATCTAGTTGCTCCTTTGGACCAGCAATTTTCGCTACTGTACGTTCTATTGAAAGAGCATATCGCTGAGGATGTTGATTACAAGGTACTGGGTAGAGTCTCCTCTCTCAAGTATCTTCTTCGAAGTTGTCATTAGACAATTGGAGTAATTTCAGATTTTTGTTAAGTATTTTGGAATTGCTTTGGCCCTCTTTGGTTTCCATTTAAAATAGAGGTTGGCACAACACTAAGAAACTGAGAATAAGAACACGTATATAGTATATACCCTATTCATTTTTGGGTGGAAATAGTTTTAGCAGTTGGAAACATCTTATTGACGTTTCTGAAAACAATGGAAATCCAGAAACTGGTTGCCAAAATGAATATTGGAAAGGAATACAGAAAACAAAAAGAACGATGACAAGCTCTTTGTAAGTTCACAATGTTGAACACTGTTTAAGGTTGCCACTGCATCATTCAAAACCTATTCTACCTTTATCATTCCTGTTGTAAATTTTATAATAGGCTTCCATCTTGCAGTGAAATCGCTTTATATCTTTGAAACGTAATGATTCTTGTTCATCTTCCTGGTGTTCGTGATCTTTTTTATGCCTACCCTAAAGCTTTGTTTTTGCAGGTTCTTGTATTTTGTACAACTGCAATGCTCACAAAACTTGTTGCTGACCTCCTCAGCAAGTTCAATCTGAATGTTCGAGAGATCCACTCTAGAAAGACCCAGAGTTATAGAACCAGGGTCTCTGATGAATTTCGCGGGTCAAAGGGTCTTATTCTTGTAACTTCTGATGTTTCTGCTCGTGGTGTTGATTATCCCGACGTTACTCTTGTCATTCAGGTAAATTGCTGATGTGTGTTAATTTTTCTTTTCCCATGAAAGTTGAATATCATTCATCTTTGAATGAAGTTATGAGGTTTCTGTTTGACAAGATTACATCAATTGCTCAATATACCTTTCAGTAGTTCCTCCACCCAACAAAAAAAAGTGAGAAATTTATTTCCATCTTCCTTGAGGAGGCCTCTAATGCAGCTGGGCATTTCTTCATTCCAAATTCGTATATACAAGATTGTACATACGGAAAATGTTTATTTTCCCGACTACCACTGTTTGAAGAAACCATATCTGCAATTTACAGGTGGGTTTGCCAGCTGGTAAAGAGCAGTACATACACCGACTTGGTAGAACTGGTCGGAAAGGCAAACAAGGCCAGGGCATATTGTTATTATCACCTTGGGAGGAATTCTTTTTGTCTACTGTTAAGGATTTGCCAATAACTAAAGCCTCAGAGCCTTTGGTTGATCCAGTGACAAGGAAAAAGGTCAGCATTAAACGGTTCTTTTTACATCTTCCATAGCCTGTATTTGGAGCAAGGATTTGGGTAAGAAAAATGGAAAACAAGGTAGAAAATTGAAAGGATCCAACGGCTCACCACCTTTAGATCCGTCTACTTTTCCGTTTCCTTAGCCACATGCAAGCATACATTCATTTGGTTTTTAATGTCAAGTGCACAATATACACCCATTGCTGTGAAGACCAAAGCTAAAAGCAAGCTAATTAGAAAAAATCTGTTTCATTGATTAATGATAAGCAAACAAAGAAATTGCATGTGTACAATGTGCAACTTTGACAACTTTACTGTGGAGAGTTGCAATTATCTTTTTGTTTCTATTGGACTTGCAATTCATGTTAACCCTCCCTAAATCCTTGCAATATTGTCTTGCCACTGTATCCTCCCTTACATGTGCCGTGTGGGAAATAGAAAGAACCGACATTAACTTTTGTGTTCGGATTAAAAAAAAACATTTACTTTTGTACGTGTGTGTGGTCTCTTTGGACTTTGGAGTATCCGTGCTTCCTAAATCATTTCCCACGACTTATCTTTTTACTCTTTTGATGAAGAAGCCATATTGTTTCTTTTTGCAACTTCACCTTTTGTTTTATACGAGTTCTTGAGTGAAATTTAAGAATTACAATTACCTCATATAAAACAGGTGGAACAAGCATTGTCGCATGTGGAGATGAAAAACAAAGAAGCGGCATACCAGGCATGGCTCGGTTATTACAACTCCAACAAGGATGTAGGGCGGGACAAAAGCAGACTTGTGGAGCTTGCAAGTGAGTTCAGCCGTAGCATGGGGCTCAGCATCCCACCGGCAATTCCTAAGAACATTCTTGGCAAAATGGGCCTCAGAAACGTTCCTGGTTTGCGTTCTAAATAGATTTGCCACTTTTCCAGGGCAATATGAGTTTTCTGATCTATGTTGATTTCTATTGACCATGATCTTGATTCGACCATGAAATGAAAGTTGCTTGAAATATTGCCTCTTCTACCATTTTGATGATGTTCTGTTTCCAAACAGAGTTTCTTGGAGTAAGGGGGTGGCATTGATTCTGTCATCAGGAATTTTTTTTGGGATGTTTTTTTTTTTTTTTTTTGTGGGGGGGTGAAAACCTTTATGATCTACGATCTACTCTCTCCTTCCCATTTGTTTGCTCAGTAGTCTATTTTGAAATGTTCAAAAAATTTCCTGCTCTTAGAGAAATCAAAGAAGAAAGTGTGTAAATTTTCGAAAGTAAGCCCTCATGAATGTTTAATAAGTACTTTCTCCACAAAAAAAAAAAATGTTTAAAATTAATTTCTCAAAAAAAAAATGTTTAAAAGTAACTTCAAAAGTAGAGAATAAGGAGCAATGTTAGAAATCTAATCAAACATTAAAACTAGACGTGCATTAAAAAAGGTATGCACAAACATTATGAGACGAAATCTTGTAGAGAATTTAAGGTGTGGTTTGTGTCTTTGAGAGGACATATTGAAAAGATTACTCCAAGTGATCAGCGTAGAGATGAGAATTATTAGAAATCATCTATCTCGATTCTCAAATAAGATTGTTATTTCTTTCCTTTTCTTGAAATGTGACTCCCAAAACCAAATTTGAATAGAGGCATGTGATGAAATAAGTTTTTGAACAGAGAAGTTACACTCCTTCACCACCCCCTGTTTTGCTGAGGCTTTCATGAATGCTCATGTTAGAAAAAACGCTCATGCTAGAAAAATCAATTTAATTCTCAAATATGCTAAGTATACTGAGAAATCGTCTTTCATACTTACAATTAGATGGGTCCTTCACCGAATTTTAGGGTAGGATAACATCAACGAATTTCTGCTCCTGTTCTGAAAATTTACAACCTAGGCTTCATTTTCCAAGCCACCCTTGTGTAATGCAAGAAAGTCGCTACAGGGAACTCAATATCATGGTAACAGTCATTCCATGGATCATCCACCCACTGCTTAAATCTCATCCAGAATTAGTAAGGCAAACAAAAACAAAGACAAGATGAAAGGGGCCATTTAGTTGCATGCAAACTGTTAGTAATTTATTTTAATCAACGGGTATCTGTAATCTTAACGTGAGGAGATTAATAAGTATTTAATATCATGGAGCTCGTAATATAATTGAGATAAGGACGGGAGTGCAATTATAATTCTGTAGTGGGGTGAATTATAATTAGTGAAATAAGAAGTAGAATCCTGGTGGGATTAGGTTTTCTTATTTACACTGGGAGCCCTGACTTATTACTCCTTAGGTCCCTATCGTAGCCCTATATATATACGTTATGCTCTCTAGGTCAGATGTACATTTTTCTATTATTCACGAAATAGAGGCAGACCTAGAGAGAGCAAACAGATCGCGAAAGAGTCCACACTCAGTTCGTGTTCTAGACGTGCAGGGAATACGATAGAAGATCGTAAGGTACGATCGAGCAGTAATCGTGGTTTATAGCAAGACGTGCTATAACAAGTTCAACCAGCGTTCGTGTCGCATCAACCTCTGACTTGGTGGGCAAGGCGCGGCTGCAATCTTGGCTGTTTTTGGAAACGAGGATATTGACCATAATAGTTGGGATGCATATCTTATTATGTTTCCTTATTTATGTTTATGCATGTTTCCATGAGTATAGCATATGTGATAGTTTTACCATATTGGACAACATGGTGATAATTGGCTTTGACCTAGATCACGGTTTTGCAAACTCAAAAATTTTAATAACCCTCACAAATTTTTTTTAAATAACTAAGTGGGAGAGGGAGTTTATTTTTTATAAATCCCACGGTCTCCATTACTAGTATGTAGATGATGTAATTAATTTTGTGTGATGGTTTTAGAACCTTCCCCCCCATCGGGCAAAATTAATTATGGCCTCATCGGTACAAACTTCCTTAAAGGATAGGTCTATGATAATTGTTGTGTGAATTACTTCACCATCTGAGGTAATTCATAACGGAACAATGGGTCATGGGGCTAGGTAATGGTATACACTTAGCTGTAAATAATAGTATCCTCACCATCTGAGTCACTATTATTATTTATAGGACCAAAGCTATATTGGCTATTTAATTTTGCTTGGCACGGTATAGTGTCTAGATAGTAAAATTAAAAGGTTGTGCCTATCTACACAAATGATAAAGAGTAGAGACTTCCCATCGAAGCATGCTTTTTACGGTGTGTAGGGTTGCCAATGTTTTTCTTTTAACATGTGGTTAAGGGAACCAATATTAAAATGAAATTCAAAATTTTTATTGCCCTTCATAATTGATTGTTATGTTATTTGATTCTCAGATTAAAAAATGGGCTCTTTCAATCCACTTGCAATTATTCTCAAAGAAAATAAACTTACTGGACAAAACTATGTTGACTGGAAAAGAAACTTGAATATTGTGTTAACTGCTGAGGGCCACAAATATGTGCTATCTACGGCCTGCCCTCCTAGACCTGAAGAAAATGCCACAGAACAAGAAACAAAGCCTTATAAAGATTGGGTTAAGGCTGATGAGATGGCGCGGTGTTATATTTTGGCTTCTATGTCAAATATATTGCAACATCAGCATCAAGCTATGGAAACCGCTTCCGATATGATGCTGAACCTCACAGAAATGTTTGGGGATCAGAATCGGGCAGCAAGACTAGTTGCTATGAAAGAATTGGTGACCATCACCCATGTTGAAGGGACCCCAATTAGGGATCATGTTCTAAAGATGATAGCTCTTCTTAATGAACTAGAGATCCTTGGAGCTGAAATTGATGGGGAAACCCAGATCGATTTCGTTCTTAACTCATTGCAGTCTGAGAGTTTTAAGCAGTTTCGCCTGACTTATTCTATGAATAAAATGCATTTATCTTTGGCGGAACTTCTTAAGGAACTCCAAGCAGCTGAGGGTCTTTTGGTTGTGAAGAAACCACCATCAGTGTTAGTGGCAGAGAAGACTTCTACTTCTAAGCCGAAAGGCCAGAAGAAGCAGAACAAATCTCAGAAAAAGGCTGTGGAGGCAGTTCATGTGCCTCAAGGTGGAGTGAAAAAGCTTGCGGGTAAGTGTTTTCACTGCAAGCAGAAAGGACACTGGAAGAAGGAATGTCCGGTTTTTCTCAATAAAGTGAACAAACAAGGTAAATCTTTTTCACTAGTTGTTGAATCATGTTTAGCGGTGTTATCTACCAGTACCTGGTGTGTAGATACGGGAGCCACTAATCATGTTTGCAATTCATTGCAGGGGTTCCAGGAAACCAGAAGACTTAGTGATGGGGAGATTTATCTACATATGGGAAATGCTACGAGAGTGGCAGCAGTTGCAGTAGGAAATGTGTTTTTAAATTTTAATAGTAATAGTAATAGGATTTTAATTTTGAGAGATTGTCTTTATGTTCCTACCATTAGAAGAAACTTGGTTTCAGTTTCTAAGTTAATAAAGGATAGATATTCGGTTTATTTTAGTGACTCTATAGTTATTAAGTTAAATAAACGTTTTATCTGTTCTGGTTCATTGGTGGATGATCTCTACATTATTAATCCTATATTTCCTACAGTGCAACTGCATGAATTGAATAACAATAATAATTTACCATGTAAGAGAAAAGAGCCTTCTAAATTGAACCAAACGTATCTTTGGCACTTGCGTCTTGGTCATATTAATCTGAATAGGATTTCTAGACTGGTTAGAGATGGACCTTTAAGTTCATTACAAGTTGAGGAACTTCCAGTCTGTGAATCCTGTTTGGAAGGTAAGATGACCAAAAGGCCTTTTTCAGCAAAAGGATATAGAGCCAAAGAGCCGTTGGAATTGGTTCACTCTGATTTGTGTGGGCCTATGAATGTCCAAGCTAGAGGTGGTTTTGAGTACTTTGTCACTTTTATTGACGATTACTCAAGGTATGGATACATTTACTTGATGCGCCGTAAGTCCGAATGCTTTGAGAAATTCAGAGAGTATCGGGCGGAAACGGAAAAACGTTTGGGTAAATGTCTCAAGACATTGCGATCTGATCGTGGTGGTGAATACCTCTTGGGCGAGTTTAGAGACTACTTGTTAGCTGAAGGGATTACATCCCAGTTGTCAGCTCCAGGTATGCCACAACAAAATGGTGTAGCAGAGAGGAGGAATCGGACTCTTATGGATATGGTAAGATCAATGATGAGTTATTCAGATTTACCAATTTCGTTTTGGGGACATGCACTAGAAACAGCAGCATATATTCTTAACTTGGTACCATCTAAGTCAGTACCATCTACACCCACAGAACTTTGGACTGGGCGCAAACCTAGTCTGCAGCATGTTCGGGTTTGGGGTAGTCCAGCACATGTGCTGAATGGGAACGCAGATAAATTGGAATCAAGGACAGAAGTTTGCTTGTTTGTAGGGTACCCTAGAGGAACGAGAGGTGGAATGTTTTATAGTCCTATGGATAAGAAGGTCATTGTTAGCACTAATGCCCGGTTCTTAGAAGAGGACTATGTGATAGACCACAAGCCCAGAAGTAAAATTGTTCTAGAGGAATTGAGAGGAGAGAGACCGGCACATACTTCTTTACCACCAATAGTGCAGGAGGAAACACCACAAGAGATATTTGTAGAGGCACCTATTGACACATTGGTACCTCGTCGTAGTGGGAGGGTTGTTGTTCCACCCAGTCGGTACACGTTGTTGGGAGAGTCTTTCGAAATGATCCCTGATGATCAACATGCCGAACCCTGTAACTACAATGAGGTACTTCAAGATAAAGATGTGGAACTTTGGCAAAAGGCTATGAAATCAGAGATGGAGTCTATGTACTCTAATCAGGTCTGGGATCTTGTAGAACCACCTGAAGGGATTAAACCCATTGGATGCAAGTGGATCTACAAGAAGAAGAGAGGGGCGGACGGGAAGGTGCATACCTTCAAAGCTAGGCTTGTTGCGAAAGGGTATACTCAGAAAGAAGGGATCGACTATGAGGAAACTTTTTCGCCAGTAGCCATGCTTAAATCCATCCGGATTCTCTTATCCATTGCGGCTCATCTCGATTACGAGATTTGGCAAATGGATGTCAAGACTGCGTTCCTTAATGGAAATCTGGATGAGTGTATCTATATGGTGCAACCAGATGGATTCATAGCAAAAGGTCATGAGCACATGTTGTGCAAGCTCAATAAGTCCATTTATGGGCTTAAGCAGGCATCTAGATCTTGGAACATCCGTTTTGATCAAGCAATCAAGTCTTTTGGTTTTGATCAATGTCCGGATGAGTCATGTGTGTACAAGAAGCGCAACGGAAAAGTTGTGGTGTTTCTAGTTCTATATGTCGATGATATCCTGCTCATCGGAAACGATGTGGGAGTGTTATCTTCAGTGAAACTGTGGTTATCAGGCCAATTCGAAATGAAGGACTTGGGAGAAGCCGGTCACATCCTAGGGATTAAGCTTATGCGAGATCGCAAGAATAGGATGTTGGGTTTATCACAAGCTACTTATATCGATGCAATTCTTGCCCGTTTTAGCATGCAGGATTCTAAGAAAGGGTTCCTCCCTTTTAGACATGGAATCAACCTATCCAAGGATCAGTGTCCTAAAACACCTGAGGAGATGGAGAAAATGAAGGCAGTTCCTTATGCCTCGGCAGTAGGAAGCCTTATGTATGCTATGTTGTGTACTAGACCTGATATTTGTTTTGCCGTGGGCATGGTTAGCAGATTTCAGTCTAATCCAGGGCAAGAACATTGGACTGCAGTGAAACATATACTCAAGTATCTCAAAAGGACTAGAGATCATATGTTGGTGTTCCAGTCAGATAGTCTGGTACCTCATGGGTATACAGACTCAGACTTTATGTCAGATAGGGATTCCAGAAAGTCTACCTCTGGATATGTGTTTACCTTGGGAGGTGGAGCCATAAGTTGGAGGAGTATCAAACAATCTTGCATTGCTGATTCTACCATGGAGGCAGAGTATGTGGCAGCTTCTGAAGCTGCCAAGGAGGCTGTTTGGCTTAGAAACTTTTTGTTGGATCTGGAAGTGGTCCCTTCAGTGCAATCAGCCATTACACTCTATTGTGACAATAGCGGTGCAGTTGCTAATTCAAAGGAGCCAAGGACTCACAAGAAGGGCAAACACATTGAGCGTAAGTATCATCTGATTCGAGAGATCGTACAGAGAGGTGATGTTGCTGTGACCAAGATTGCATCGGCGAACAACCTGGCTGATCCTTTTACGAAGAGCTTACCAGCTAAGACTTTTGATAGTCACGTAGAGGGAATGGGAGTGAGATGCATGGCAGTATGGTTTTGAGTCTTAGTGGGAGTTTGTTAGAAAATTTTACTAAAGTTATGCTTTTGTGTAATGGATTAATATTTGATTGCTATTTATTAATCAGTTTTATCCATTTTTGATGAGAATCTTTTATGGGCAATATTTGCATGATATTTCTGTATGTTGTGCATGTGTGTCTTTTATTCTACATAGTACATAATCCAGTGTGTAGAGTACGGCTTACACACAGAAGATTGGATCATCGGTTCTTGTGGAATATAAGTTATGGTTCACAGTCTTAGATGGAATTTGACACACCATCGGTAGGACTGTAGCACAATATTTTAGTAGGTCTATCTTGACTACAGGGAACGGTCTAGTTCTAACTCATTGTGCTAGTACACTTTGTGTGTATTGAACTGGGACCGCATTGAGGTAATTGTCTTTATACTAACTTTATAAGACAATTGGAACCTCATGGTTATTATGAATACTTATGCTCTTAATCCAAAAATAATTCTTAGAGGTGTATATTTAATGTTGTTGACTTTGATTCATTAAAGAGTGAGATCTTTATACGGTCAATAGTCTCGGTGAGTTGGGTCACAACATTATGTATATGACAACTATTAATTATTGATGGAATCCACGTCCCAGTAGGGATTGATGATGCCCCTTGAGTAAGCTTATAAGTTTCGATTATGTTAAACCCTGCAGGTGGATATTTGTATCCGACATATCGAATAAGTTAAGCGGATAGTCTCAAGTTAAGATGTTGATTAAGTGGGAGATTGTTAGTAATTTATTTTAATCAACGGGTATCTGTAATCTTAACGTGAGGAGATTAATAAGTATTTAATATCATGGAGCTCGTAATATAATTGAGATAAGGACGGGAGTGCAATTATAATTCTGTAGTGGGGTGAATTATAATTAGTGAAATAAGAAGTAGAATCCTGGTGGGATTAGGTTTTCTTATTTACACTGGGAGCCCTGACTTATTACTCCTTAGGTCCCTATCGTAGCCCTATATATATACGTTATGCTCTCTAGGTCAGATGTACATTTTTCTATTATTCACGAAATAGAGGCAGACCTAGAGAGAGCAAACAGATCGCGAAAGAGTCCACACTCAGTTCGTGTTCTAGACGTGCAGGGAATACGATAGAAGATCGTAAGGTACGATCGAGCAGTAATCGTGGTTTATAGCAAGACGTGCTATAACAAGTTCAACCAGCGTTCGTGTCGCAGAGAGTTGTGGTAAAACCCTAATTCCGCCTTGTAGGGTTTTTATTTTTGTTGTCTAGTCTGTACGCGTCATTACTGGGTCTTGGGGATTCGGTTTCCCAACACAAACAACTTCCATACATATAATTTGTAACTTGCGGAGTCAAATTGCAAGTTGCTGATACCATATCCAGTGCATTTACTTATCAGAAAAAGTACCCATTGGATCCCAGATCAAATCCCTACTTCAATACAATCTTTGAGATATGCACAATGACAATTAATTTTCATTATAAATGCGTGTTAATCCCAGGAAATAGCAATAGAGAAGCATCAAACTTTGTTTCAGAATGAAACCCTTTGTCATACATTTCATCTGTACAAAGGATATTGCTACATTTAACATCCTGAATAAGAGCTAAGAGCTAACCATACACTGTAAGTTTTTGAGTATTGAACTCTACGACAACTGTGTGAAGGTAAGTCCTGACATTAATAGCTTTATAATGTGGTAACCTAACTAAATTCCAAACCCCCGAAGAGGATTTCACTATCAAATTCTAAGTTTTAAAAGGTAAATCTAAACCGACCCCGCTTCCCTTTTCCCGCCACGCCTCTGTATCCTTGGAAAAGGCTGTGGAGTAGATGATGACAGTATAGTAGACATACAAGCACTAATACAGCATAATGGCGAACATTTCACTATCAAAAATCTAAGCAACAAACCAGAACTCCCGAGTGTTTCCTTTTGTGAGTGAAGAGAAAACAAAAGAGCTGGTAACGAGAGGTTTCCCCATTTCATAATCTCTCCCAAGTATCATGTTCTCCCTGGTTTGGAAATGCAAGAGGCGGAAAATCTTCATCTTTCAACTGATAATTCCTTTGGGCCACCGATCTGGCAAAATAATCAAACCCTCCTGTTAACATAATACATAGACAGCATCATTCCAGCAAAATGATCAGCAATAGTTTTTGGGAAAATTGCCTAAAAACTTGAAGACGCAGTAAAGAAAAATTTGGAAAGAACTAGGTAACTACAAAAAACATAGCCAGGACATTAAACATGCACTCTTTATTTTTATTTTTATCATATGAAACATGCACCTCATAGCTCGTTTTAACAAGCTCAGCTCTTCATCAAGGTCAATTACATCCATGTGTATTCTTCACTCAACCTAAGGTGATTTAGCCCATTGGTTAATTTTTTAAACCTGTAGATACAAAAGAGCATTGGAGGACACAACAATTTGGGCTACACACAATCTTAGTTCCACCAATAAACCAAATCCAGGTTGTTGCAAAAATGGCACCTGGTGAATGAAAGCCCAGGTAAGTAGTTACAATAGATAGATCATAAGATTCATAACTATTTACATTCCCTCTGATAGAGAAACAGAGAGCTATGCGATGATAATCTTGGTAAAAAACCCTTGGCTTACCGACCAGTGGCGGATTTAGTATAGGTTCACTGGAGGCCTGTGCCCCCACTCAACTTTCTACAATTATTGTTTAGTCCATGATTTTATGATGTCTTTCAATGAACCCCTCTGACATTTTATAAATTCAACAGACTCATCTAGTGTGTCCCTACATTGCATTTTTGGTTTTAAATTCTCATATAAATAGATGTTACTTGTTATGTATCTTGGCTTTTATGTAAATATTGTTTAATTTTTCTTTGTTTTTGTTTGGTACTTATTCTTTTGGTTTTTTCTTTTCTTTTGTTTTCGTATTCTAATTGCCAAGAGTTCTATAAAATCGAGTGCACCAAAAAAATTGTGGATTAGATTTTTAAGCAACGAGTACAAATTATTTCCAATTGAATTGATTAGTTGTTTTTATTTTGAACTTGAATGCTTTCAATTGATGTTACGAATGTAAAGATTAGTTGCCCCCACTCAATTAAAAATTTGGCTACGCCACTGCTACTGAGCAAGGGCAACTTTTCTGTAGTATCTAACTTTCCTAGAAGCTAGCCATGATTATTGTCCAACATTCAAAACTTCCAAATCACTTGAGAGTTCGGCTCACAACAGATTGGCACTTTTGACATATTGCTGGAATGATACAGAGCAAGTCGAATAATGAAGGCACACTACTTGCAATTGTCACATAAATTGCCAATAGCTTTTAAAGGAAACAACATTACCGTTGAAAGTGGGGAGAAGATGGCTGATCTGGTGAAGACCATTGAGCGGGGCCCCCATGAAAGCTTTGTTCCTCAAACAGTCCCCTGGATCGACTTCCCTCACTCGGCTGTGATTGTTCATTCAGTCTCGATACACCCACTGGCCCAAGAGATCCAAACTCAAGCTGTTCACCATGGGAACCATAACTGACATTATGTTCCAATGGATATAGCATAACCATAGATGAAACATTTGGTCCATTTGGTGAAACTCCATTGGCGTTCATGGCTTGTAAAGGATACAGGCCATATGTCACAGTGGGAGAACCACTCTGGTCGCAATTAGAGCGCAATGGGTCATTTTGGGACTGGTAGGAAGGAACTGAGTCATGTCTGTCTGAGCTGGCAGTCAACCGATCTATCCTTGAGTTTGACTTCTCTGTTTGGCTGCGACTGTGGCTGCTGCGCCCAGAAGCTCGTGATTTGGAGTTGATGTTCCAGTTCCCCTCCCTATCACCATGGTTGTCACTTCTATCAGCGTTGTAGTTTCCCTTTCTAGTACCTGACGAATACCGGTCCCTATTTGCAACTTTCTGGGGAAAAAATCAGAATAGAAGGTCAAAATGAAGGTAGCAGTTCAAATCTTATGCAATCAAAAAAATTAAACAAGTTCACCTCTGTTATATACCAACTAGATTAACAAAGAATTGTCTATTTCTTTAATTTTATGTTAAAGTTGATTAGTGATAGGAGTATTGGGATAGAACAGTTATCCTACTTGGTAGGTTTATGACTGAGTTAATGTACATGTACATATGTGTGTGTGTGTGTACATGTGTGTGTGAATGGTGAATATTATGCTGAATGAATGAAAAAGCAAGCTGTGTGTGTTGAGAATTCTGTTGGAGGTCCACCCCTCGAAGTGGGCATTTTATCTCCTGCATTTTATTTTTTGTTTACTAGACTTCTCATATCAACCTCATTGCTAAAACAGACAAGTCTAAATGAAAGCAGATAAGTTGGCTTCTTGACCTATAAAATCAGCACAAAGTATGCAGTGAAAAGAAAGTGGCCAAAACCATGCACTGAAAGGAAACGAGTAAGTTGTAGGCAGATGTTACGCTTCACCGGACTTATATGATAGAAAATGAATAGAAATGTGGTAAGAGCAATTTCAATGGCCCTAGTCTGCATCTTAGACACTGCTACCAAAACACTTAACTAAGAGCAACCAGAGAGCAGAGACTTTGCTAGTATCCAAAACCCGGCCCACAATCGACTTCTGAATACAAGTAGATGGGCAAGCCTCATTTTTAATTCTCTCATACAAAATACCTATGTCTTTATTCGTACTTACACAAAGACATGAGAAACTCACTTCAATACTAATGTAGAATTGTGTTCACCAATGTAGAATCACTCCAACAGGCAAATTCTCGTTAATAATAACTAGCATGCAAAAGCAACAAAAAGGCAAACATTAGTCGCCCCTAACATACCAAAGTTTCTAATTCATTCATTCACTTCATAATTTCCCAGTTTTCCAAACCACAGGCATGGCCTCTCAACATGATGCCAGCAAGCTGTCAATAATTGTGGCTGTGAAGTTCAGCTTTAACGTTATTTTTTAAAGGGTAGTATAGTCTTTTGATCATATTAGGGTTTGCCAATAACCAAATCTTGAATCTTGTGATATTTACCTGTTGCAATACAATACTATTTGCCCCTCCTTAAATTGCTAACAATGGCCATCCATGACAACATAAACTGATAAAGGGTCATCCTACTACAGCCTCGTCACTATATACAAGCTGACCAAACCAAATCAAACCAAGCCTTATGTCCGAATAACTTGGGGTCGGCTACATGAATCATTTTTCTCCATTGAGCTCTGTCAAGGGCCACTTGTTCACACAAGCCCATTATACTCGTATCTTTGTGCACAACAGCATCTAATGTTAATTTAGGTCTACCCCTCTGTTAGTAATTTCTTTTAATCAACGGGTGTCTGTAATCTTAACGTGGGGAGATTAATAAGTATTTAATATCATGGAGCTCGTAATATAATTGAGATAAGGACGGGAGTGCAATTATAATTCTGTAGTGGGATGAATTATAATTAGTGAAATAAGAAGTAGAATCCTGGTGGGATTAGGTTTTCTTATTTACACTGGGAGCCCAGACTTATTACTCCTTAGGTCCCTATCGTAGCCCTATATATATTCGTTATGCTCTCTAGGTCAGAATAACGTTTTCTATTATTCACGAAATAGAGGCAGACCCAGAGAGAGCAAACAGATCGCGAAAGAGTCCACACTCAGTTCGTGTTCTAGACGTGCAGGGAATACGATAGAAGATCGTAAGGTACGATCGAGCAGTAATCGTGGTTTATAGCAAGACGTGCTATAACAAGTTCAACCAGCGATCGTGTCGCAGGGAGTTGTGGTAAAACCCTAATTCCGCCTTGTAGGGTTTTTTATTTTTGTTGTCTAATCTGTACGCGTCATTACTGGGTCTTGGGGATTCGGTTTCCCAACACCCTCCCCATAGCATTGCTACCCAAAGCTATCATATCTACTTTCTTAACTACTGCATCTCCTAGTCTACGGTAGCCATGGCCAAATCACCTTAGCCTATTTTCCCTCAACTTCTCCTCTATAGGTGTTACACCTACCATCTCACGAACCGTTTCATTTCTAATTTTGTCTCGCCTTACCACACATCCACCTCAACATTCTCATTTCCGCTACAGTCATCTTGTTGGTCTTATGACAGTTCCATAGAATTTTCCCTTCAAATTTTGTGGGTACCCTCTTGTCACATAGTACACTAGAAGCGTTCCTCCACTTGCCACCCCATTTGGATCCTATGGGTCACATCATCGGCAATCTCTCCATCTCTATTAATAATTGAGCCTAAATACCTAAAATGATCACTCTTTGGTATTTCCTAGACTTGGATCATCACTCTTTCTTCATGCACACTGCTGGTACCACTAAACTTGCACACCATATACTCAGTTTACTCCTACTTATCCGAAAACCCTTAAACTCTAACGCTTCCCTCCAAATTTTTAGTTTTGTATTAACACCTCTAGCAGTTTCATCTACGAGGACAATGTCATTTGCAAACATCATACACCATGGGATATCCTCCTGAAATTGTCTACTCAATTCATCCATAACTAAGGCAAAGAAGTACAGGCTCAAGGCCGCTGACCCTTGATGCAATCCTACGGTGATTGAAAATTCACTCGTTTCTCCCACGGGTGATCTAATGGCAGTGACGGCACCTTCATACATGTCTCTAATCACCTTGATATACCTTTTGGTTACTCTCTTTCTCTCCAGAACCCACCATATGATGTCTCTAGGCACCCTATGATATGCCTTTTCTAAGTCTATGAAAACCATATAGAGATCCTTCTTCTTTGATCTTCCAGGCATGAACCCAAAAAATCTAGAACTGATAAAAATCTAATCATCTCCCCATTGATAAGGGTTGCACAAGGTATATCACATAAGAACCACCCTCCCTGCAGCATTGCTCAACATTGCACATATGACAATAAAACCACTAAATGGATGTTCGTCCACAAGTGCTCAATCATTTCAAGCAATCCAGTAAAATACTACATGAAATACCCCCGGATAAAACTGTAGTGTATTTACTAGAAACCTAGTCCATTCAGTGGCTACAATAAGCACACAGGCCAACATTGGTGGTTGAATAACATGTACGATTTACAATCATCAAATACATAACATCTTTCTACTCCATGAGATAAGGAAAATATGGTCTCTTTGTTGGTGAGAAGAAAACCTTCACAATACTTGTACATCAGAAAAATAAGCAAGACTAAAAAAATGACATAGAAATAGGACAACTTAAAGAACCATCTTACAGGACTCGGCAGATAGGTTCCCGTCCCACTCCGATGTCTCGGCACCTCATCAACATAGTGCTGATAGACATTGGGAGGTCTATTAGACACTGATGACTGGGGTTGAATCACAGGAACAAGCCGTGGGCCATAACTCATAAGCTGAGTGAAGAAGTTCATGTTGGCTGACAGAGGTCTTCCAGGACCATTCCAGGGGTAGTGCCCTTGCATGTACACAGGTGGCAAAGCAACAGGTGAAGGATATACTGAAGGCCCTCCATTGTACGGTGGGTCTTGATAAAACCGCCCATATTGCAAATTTTGCAAATGGCTAGCAATATCACCATTAAGAATGTCGGACTTCTGCTTATTGAGAGTCCCAACAGAAGCAACCCCCCTCAAAGAATTGGTAGTATTCAGTTCCTCAGATGTATCAAAATTTTGACCAGAATTACTTCTATCCAGGTCATCTTCCCCACCAAAATGGCTTGTTGATGATGCATTAGAAGTTGCAGTCTCAGATGGAGCATTATATATAGGAAGCATGGTAAGGAATGGAACGGGTGGCCCTGTAGGATAAAACGTAAAGGGAACAGCCCCAGAATTATCCATTACTCTCTGCCGCGAGCCATGACCTAAAAACACTGGAGCAATGGGTATCATAGAGTCTGCCCCACTTGTCTGAGCTAGTTTGTGGCCATGCACACGAGAGCTTCTTTCTGCCGTTTTGCTGCCCATGGTTAACAGTGGATATAAGTCCCTTTCATCCTCCTTGGGCTGAGTAACATGTTCTGATGCATATTTACCTTTCCTGTACGATATAGATGGATCTGAAAGAGAGGCTGTTTTCTTCCTCCCCCGTTTTGCCCTTGTTGACTTCGAGACATTTACTGATGATCCATCCCACGAACTCTCTGAAGATGTTTTACTTCTAAGAGGACTACTATGAGCTGAGGATGAGAACCTTGAACTTGTAATTCTGTCATCTATATAAACATCATTTCTGTAATCTTTATAGGAGGAACTATCGCTTCTGTTATCATTTCTGCTAGAACCACTCAGCCTTTGAGACGAGGGAACAAAGTCAAAGCCCATTGAATCTGAATGCGGCTTATCTTCTGATTGAAGCATTTCATAATTTCCACCATCAAGCTCAAAGTCTCCAGCGGAGTCAACATTCTGGTCCTCCCAGAAATCAGGATCAGCCTCTTCAAGGTTAGATTCAGTACCCAATTGTTCATTGCCAGGTGTAATTATATCTCCTGAATTCGAGTTCAATCTAATGCCAGGGAAGTAAGGGGTTTGTGGTGGAGAAACCAAGCCTCGAGGGAACTGCATATTGAGAAAAGAAGGATCAACCAAGGGAATATTTGGGGGATGCATTCCGGTCAAATTTCTCTGAGCATAACCCATTGAAGCTAGAATGCCAGGTGAGATTGGAAGACGAAGGTGAGATGAAGCAAAATTCGGCAGTAGATGAACTTGTCCATTAAGACTGTGAGCAGTAAAAGATGCCATCATGTTCACAAGATCCTGCTCTTCCTGTTGCATCCCTTGTGTCTCACTCACAGAAGAAAATTCCTCACCCATAGCACCCAAGCCTGAATCACCATGGTAACTTGTTGAACTGCTTGAAGGTTCATCGTTCATAGAATGAGCACTATGATTGACTAAATATTCACATTTCTTCCTTCTGTTATTATCCCGTCTTCCAGAGGTAGCCTCAAATTTTCCGCCTTCCGCTATTTTATTAGGCCTTCTTCGAGAAGAGGCATCACTATATGCCTCAGAAAGCTCAGGACTAGAGTGTGTCCTTGCAAAAAGGAACCTCCCCGGTGTGTCACTCTCCAAATGATCTGGTCTAGCACTCATCTGGCGTTTATTGATGTACATACCTGAATTAGGACTAACTTCTTGTACAACCTTATGCGAAACCCTTAAGTTGTTCAGGTGGTTGTACCTCTTTTGGGTTGGAGTGAGAGTAGCTTCAGATGTAGATGTGCTCTGCGAAGAGTTACGTGAATGAGTATGGGCAACTTTGGTCTCATAACTGGAAGCATTCTCACTTATTCTTTTGGCATTTGAATTGTTCTTTGGATTCTCATGCAGGTCATCAGAAGTTGACAATCTCAAGGGCAACAAATCAAGACTTGGTGCATCAGGGCGATTTCCACTTCCATGTCTATCCCATGTATTCGTAAAGAACTGATTCACTTCATAAACAAGGTTGCCTTTGGGGCAGTCAAGTAATCTTGCCAGTCTTTTAGCTCCAAATGAAAAGGCACTCCTTATTCTAAAAAAATTACCTGGTAACATAACAAATTGGACCCAATGAAAATAGATAGAAATCAAGTAGTTCACACAAATTTAATCACTACCATGCCAAAGCATTTAGAACCCATACAACTGGTAATAATACAAGAAGAAATAGACACTACACATAGGCATCAATAAACATGTCATATATATTTTGCGTATGTTTCTGTATGTTTACTGAACATGCTTATTTGTTCATGTGTTCCCAACATAAACAGAAGGGAACATCCAAACATGCATAAGTTTACACGTTTTACACCCCACCATTTGCACGACTATAAATAAGACTTTCACCCTGGTTATCTTGAAATAAATATTTAAGGTCATGTGTGGAATCTCAGTAGTACATCAGAAGTATGTGGGTGCTAGGCTTATTTCGAATTATATAACGACATAGTGTAGGTTTAACAACTAAACCAGAAACTGTTCCATGGAATCATTAGACACTCTGTGTACATGCATCTCTATGTTTATTACTCATGCTTGGTTAGTGCCACAAATAATATAGAGCAGTATATGCATAGGATTCCACTCCACCGTAACTGTTCTCTTCCTCAGGCAAGCAGTCAGCATGGTTTGACACGAATAAGTATAACTAAGTGAACCAATTAATCCTTGAATTAAGAAAAAGGTTACCGTCCTAACGGTTTGGCCTACTCACCCTCTAGGCACAAACCAGTCCCTCCACTATTTCACCAGCCATCTCTGGAATTCAGCAACTCTTAGAAAGGGTTCTCAGCTGTCGGTTCTTCTTGATCCTTTATCTCGATCCGTGAAAAACTCTCTAATATACTTGATACACCTTTCCCATCCTTATGACTTTATCATCATCAAAGAATGCAGTTTCTCCCCTTGCCTCCTTTACGTCAACTCCACATTGAATGCAGATTCCCCCCAAAAACACACACACACACACAAGTACATAATAATAATACATGGATAAATAAATCAGCTTCCTACCCTACACCAACTTAGATCCCCCTTTTAACGTCTTCAACCAAAACCCTATACCCTGCTTCTGCAAAGCTTGTTTATGTTTCTCAGTATTGGTTGCCAGATGTCGCGGTTTCGGGGCGTATCAGTTGTAGCGTAACAGTTTCAGTGACCGAAGGTGTGAATTTTTTAAAATTTTGCACATAATAGACAAAAATTACCAATATCTACATAATTTTCAGAATCTAATTATTGGGTTTTATAATGGTGTTTTGCTATATACTTTTGTACCTCATCACATACATTTCATATTTTTGTGTTAACTTTATGCAGTTCTGAAATTAATTTTATATGAAGTTATGTGTTCTAAATTGCTAGTGCTTCAATTTAATGTCATTCAGTATAATTTGACATCATTGCATGTCAAAAAGAATGATTAAGACACATATACTATGCTAAATTATTATTACATATTACAAATCACGCAAATCTATTAGTCCAAAGTGTCTCACATGACACCAGATTAGCTACTAAAGTACTAATAGAAAAGCACGACATAAAATTCAACACCAAAATGAGTGATGTGGATAATGATGTTTTGACTCGTTTTCCTTTAATTATGAAGAGAAAACACCTGCACATCAAAGATTTTGGGCATATTTCGTCCGAAATGGCCCGTATTGGCTGTATCGGACCGTTACCACCGTTATATCAGCCGATACCATTACTTACCACCAATACATAAGCGACTTTCATTCACACCGCAATATTGGCCATATCGGGACTCAGTACCCATTACCCAACCGATAATGATGCGTACCGATACATATCACTGTTATTTCAAACCATGCAATTCATCATTACCGTAGTCTAAAAATGGCCCTTTGACATCAACTCCCCATTTCCATTTTAGACGTCTCTCTTCACCTTCACAAGTTTTTTATACATCACACAGAGCAGATGACCACGAACAATCTACACCATCCCATGCCATCCACCATCTTGCCGCATTCGTTGACACGGACGCCAAAAGGAAAAAATTACAGAAACCCATACAACTAGCCAGATTTTCCTAAGGTAACCGTAACACTTTTGTGTTATTTAACTACGAAGTTTACAGGAGCAGTGTCCCCAAATATTCACCAGAGCAGTTGAACAACAGTCTGAACATTCAAGGAGCATTATCCTGTTAAAAAAACAAATAAGAATTGAGGAAGAAAATAGTTAGGGCAGGGGCGACCTTAGTTGCACGAAGTGAGAGCAGGGGCAGGGACGAGAGCGGGTGAGCAGAGTTACCTAAAAGCTCCTAAGGTTGGGAGCATCTATGTATATTTTTTTTATTTATAATATATACTTTAAAACATGAATATAATTGATATATAGTTTCATTTATGGCATTGCTTCTTCTTCTTTCTCTCTCTTATTCATTTTAAGACTCAAAACGCTAGCCAAAAATAAAAATAATTAGGCTCCTGTTAACTGCTGTAATACATGCATACACCCATAAAGAGAAGGAAAAGTGAGGAGTCTCATTTACTCCACTTGAAAGTATACGGTTACAATAGATGGCACTTGTGCCCCCAAAAAAATAAATGGAAATTTATGATTGGGCTAAAATTAGGTGACACCAGCTGCACCCACTGGATAAAAATTCTTGCAATTGGGTTTTGACTGTTTCCATCGTCTTCTCCCAAAGATTAAAAACCGCGTCAGAAAAAAAATCCGTAGAGCAGAAATCGGAACAAATACGCAGAGTAGAGCAAAGAACTTTGGATTGCTGCAATCGTAAGCTCTCATCTCCCTTGGGAGCGCGATCCCATCTCTAGGGGAACACGCTCCCCTTGTGTTTCTAACTCAGAAACGTGGAATCGCATTTCTCACCTAGGAGCGCCTTCGATTAAGGTGTTTCCTGCAACTAAGGGGGCAACTTTCCTATTACACAACCTAAATGCCAATACCATGTTATATTTTCATTTTCGTTCCTTTTCCATCTCTTTTCTATTTCAATAAAATGCACACTTAGAGAGACAACAATGCATTGAACAATCTAAGCAAGGAAACATAACTATTAACTACAAGTAATAAATAAGCAAGTTTCAAAGATGATATCCCAAAGCAAAGAATAAAACGAAAAGATAAGCATAAAAAAAGTCAACTTCATACATGCTAAGATCCTAAGATGGCATTACCCAAGAAAAATAAGGAAAGTAATTGACAAAATACTTCATCAATCATCACCTATCAGGTAAGGAACTAATCTACAGCTCTATCAGGAGATAGTGCTTCAAAAGAATACCTCTACTGACACTGCGGCCAAGATTATTGTTTACGCGTAAAGGATCAATAACATTAAAATGCTTGGAAACGAAAGGTTGTGCCTGATTTTCTTGACCACCAGGTAAAATAGCATACGCAGAGCTACAAGCCTCAAGAAACAATTTGCCAGGTAGCAACTCCCCACTGTCCTTTCGGGGAGGTACCGCTGTAAAAAAGAATTGAAAATTAGAAAATAAATTTAACAGATCAGCCAAAGATTCATACTGAGTAATTCAATGAAGGCATCATGCAACAAGCTCCTAGGAGTTATTACGAGTTACATCTGGCAGTGAACGAATGCGTACTGGACCCCACAGGCTAACACAAAAGTTTTCCCAGTCAAAGTTACTAAAGAACTCCAGGAAACGGTAAAGGACCTGTAATTGCAAAGAAAAACCTTCAGACTTTGCGGCAAAATAAACAGAGGGAAAAAAAAAAGGAAAAAAAGAAAGGAAAGCATGATAACCACACCAACCTCAAGTGGTCCAGTAAAGGAATTATTGAAAACGTGAAATATGTAAAGAACCAATGTTTCCAGGGCATAAGTTGAGATAAGTCCATGGTGAGCACCCAGTATACGGCTCTCGTAGTAACACCAAGCCTTAATTAATATGACGCTGCGCTTGAATAAATGATTCTGATTTATCAAACGATCAACCTACAGAAGAGAAATTGCAGTTCAATAAGGGCAACCTAACATCATCAGAGTTCACGTAAACAAAAAGAGGGAAGATGTAATTTGAGAGTTTGGGGCAGGAAAACTCACCTTCTCCAGGAAACAAAGCGTGCATAGCCCACCAAGCTGGTTAAAAGATATGTCTACAACAATGTTTTCCACAAGACACTTTATAATCTTCACCTGTAATTAGATGAGGAAAAAAGATAATGACACCAATGCTCAAGGTTGTACAAAATTAGAATCCTTGATCAACAAAACAAAGATGCATCTATTGTCATTGTTGTTCAATGAATATCAAATCAGCCTAATAGGAAAAATTAGAAAATTATGGTCTTCATCCATCTTCTAGGGTTCAATCATCTTGAAAGTGTTTGTGACTCTGTTTGTGTAGTGAATTCCAAGGATGATTGGGGCATTAGAAGTCTTGAGTGGCTTTTTGCAGTGAAGTTCAGCATCGTCTGACTATGAAATCAATGGGCAGTCCATAGGGCACCCTCAATTTCCAATCTAGGCGCTGGGGTCGAGTTCTACCCAAGATCATGTAATATGACATACTGCCAAAGGCCTGGATTGGTAGGGTGCGTGCCCCAAGCGCAAGCAAGTGCTGTCGGGAGGTAAGGGGGTGATTGAAGTCCTACAATTTTGGGACATGAAAGTAACATGAGGGTAATCAGCTCAATAGTCAAGTTTTGGGATTATTGTGCATACTGTCTAGACTATCAATGAAGGAAGCATGGTAATGTGCATATAAATTGAATTGGGTCTCTAGATCTTATGCCATTTGACTTTGATTTGGGGGCATGGTTCTGCAGCATCACAGGTATAGGGGGGCCACTGTTTCAGTGGTATTCTGAGAGCAGCTACTTTGTGCATATTGCTAAAGGTTAGTTTTGTCTTCAATCCTTCCCTGCCCATACCCCCAATGATCGGGGACTACATGGATTCTATTGTCGTTGTAGTAAGTTTCGGGATTGAATTCTACCCAAGATCATGCAATACAATATCAGAACTGGAATACTCCAGGGACGGTTAGGTGCAAGTTGATGGTCTGCATGAGGCATGTGTTGCCGAGTAGTCACACATGCATGCACACTATACGTGACGCAAGGTGTGAAGCGAAGTCCCATATCATTTGGAAACAAAGTAATGCGTAATGTCCCATGGACCCATATCATTTAAATAGCTAGCTTTTGGTGTTGACTGTTGAGTACTACCGAAGACTGCAATAGTTTTAACCAATCACTGTTTTGAGGGTTTAAGATTTACTGTTGAGAGAGTGGACTGGCGGAGGAAAATTGTCGTCACTAAGGATGCAAAAGAGAGCAGACATACTAGACTATTTAGAAGGCTAGATATCTGAAGATCTTGGAGTTTAGAAAGGAACAGGGAGAGATTGAAGCACTTTTCAGGTGAATCGAGAATTCTTGCTGGGTGGAGGCAATAGTCCCACATTCTGTATAGGTAAACCGTAAGGATCATACACCTTCACAATTCTTTTTTCAGCGTTTTACAATATCACGATAAGGTCAGTGAAAAACTTATGGTGAATTACTAGTGAGTTTTGAATTCTATAGACAAAAAAACAATAGATAGAAGCAACAGATAAATAGGTCCAATAAGCTTAGTACCACCTTCGTTCAGGGATGTCATTTCTGATCAATCTGCGTGAAGTCTAGTGGATTCTGAAGGCAAGAGAAAGTCCTAAGGCAGATTTCCGAGGGGTGCCTTGAGTTTGTGGATTTGGCGCGGTAGTTTCAAGCACAAGGGGATGCTGCACACGGATTTGGCAAGAGCAACTTATGTTATGGAGAGCATTTACCAAATCGTAAGAAACTCATCTAATTGGTCATTTACAGCACTTGAGCTTTTCGACTAGTCTTGTGGTTTTACCTGATTAGGGACCACAGGGGGACAACGTGAGTATAACACTTGGGCTTGGATTTATTACTTGCTTACAATTGAGTGCATGTAGCACTAGATTTAGTTTATTGAGATTTGTTTTGTGCAGAGAGCAATTCCTACTCAACAGCTACATAACTTGGAAAAGCCTACAAGGATTTGGATTTTGGCAGCTTGGCAACTAGCTTAAGTATTTCTCATCCACTGATTCAATCACGGAGGGAGTGCCTCACATGTTAACCCAATAAAGGTTTGGAAAAGAGAACGTACCTCTGCTTGAATGTACTGAACCTCCTTCACATGAAATTCGGCATTCCCCCTCTTTTCCTCAGTTTCCAACATATCGCGGACCTGATTAGCCCATGTGTCCTTCAAGTTTGGGTTATTGCTGAAGGCTGTTAAATCAATGTCTCCATCAGGTAAATAGGTCTTGAGGGGTACAGACCCAAAAGGGAACACCTATAGATAGTTCAAACAACAATTATCCATAACAGATAATTGAAAAACATAATACATATACTTGTGGAAGAAACAAGTTGTACTAAATGCGAAACATATCTTCATGCATGCATACCCATAAACCTTGTGTTTTTATGTTATGTTTGATAGCCAGCCTATCTCTGGCATGGTTGGACTGTTTTGAAAATAGTTCTCTCCTTGTCCAACTACCGTACTACAGCAAATGGGGGATGTGGCAATCCCATGGTGGACAGGGGACGAAGGCTATTAGGGCTAGAAATTGGTCAGTCCCACTACTTATCCCATTACCATAGGCAAAACGGTCAAAATTATGGCTGATACAGGCCGGTGGTACCAGTTATATTTTGTGCGAAATTTTGAAAAATTCACACCTACAGTCACCGATACCGTTGCGCTACAACTGATACGCCCCGAAACCACGACATTGCAACCAATACCACTATGGAGACCGACACCGACATTTTGAAGTTTGAACTATGCCCATGACAAGACAAACACTAGCTCCCCCTTTGGGAAGCCCTTTCTCTTCAATGGTGAGATTGGGTGAGAAAGTGGAATGGCCAATCAAAACATTTCTTCTTTGTACTTTTCTCTCCATTTCTCACCAAAATGTTCAATCCAAATGAGTAATTTCTTGAGAAACCACAACCCTTTCCTTTCTTTTCTCATGAAATCACTCCATCCAAAGGGGCTCTAGATATATAATGCCGGTTAACTCCAATCCCTACTCTTTGGCAAACCTATCCTGCTACCAAATATGCTTTATAAAAATAAATTGTACCACCATTGCATCCAATACTTTCTTTTCATGGCAAAAATATAAGCCGCCAAGGTTCTCACAGTAGTAAGCTAAGAAACATAAAACCATAAAAGAATATAAGTGAAGGCACCACCTGACAAGGAAAACACTTCTCAACGAGCCGCTGCACGTAACCAGCCACAGCGATTCGCTGTTGTTCTGATGGTAGGTCGGGCTGAATGCGAGCAATTAGGTCCGCAGTTCTCTCCTCGGCTTTTAACCATCTCTCCGAACCGTCGACTCGGATCAACGGACCCGCGTCGGGCAAAAGACCATTTGGCTGTGCCCACTTCTCATGTTCGCCCATACAAGGCCGCTTGGTCACTAGACTCTGAAACAACTTAACTACTTGCTACCCCCGAACAGAAGCGAACAGTATAAAAACAGAAACTTGAAATGAAGTAGATTTAAAGCAGGGGTTTATTTCGGTCTGAATTCTTTCGGCAAATTATCGTTGGCAATAAAGGAAACTTAATCTCGAGCTCCGTGTAAGTTGGCTTGGACAAACTTAAGCAACTTTATTTTCACCAATGTACAACATATACAATACTGCCATACAAAATCCTGATAATTTGGTTAGTGATGAAGAAGAAATATGAAAGTACAACACTATAGTACCGAAATATAAACCCTAATAATGATATTGAAAAGGCTGTTGAGGTAAGTTTGGGGAAAGCCCTATTACCGGTTGATGAGATTAGCACAAAAACCCTAATTGAAGCAGGTACATGGTGCCCGGGAGAGAGAGAGAGAGAGAGAGAGAGAGAGAGATCGTGGAATCAGAAGAGAAAATGAGCGTTTGATAGATGGTTATGTTTGGGTTGTGTGTGGGAAATGGGAATCAGGTTTCAGGGGAGAGAGAGAAGACCAGGAAAAATTATCCAATGCACCTGGACCACCACATGGTGCCCGGACTTCTCCTCGGTCACACATTTTTGTTGTGAGGCCCGAAATTTCGTATGAGGATCCACAACAATGTACGGTGTAAAAATGTTCAGGGACATCACCACGTGCTACCTGAAGTGCACTAAATAATCTCTCAACAAGGAGGGGTTTTTCAAATGAATTAAGGCAATGCGTGACAATTCACGATGGACGGATTGGAATCTCAGAAAAGGGAAAATCCACCGAAATAATGTATAAAAAATTGGTCTAGGGTCTACTATAACATGTTTCTAACCCATTAGGTCCACTGATCAAGTTTCTAACCCACTAAATCCACTAATATGTATTTGGTAAGGCATAAAGTCCACTACATTTAAAAAGGGAAATAGTGTCTGACAGATTTACCATTCTATTAAAATCTCATCCATTTAGCCCATTATCCCACATTATTCCTTATACGTTTAAAATCACGTAAAATTATCAGGAAATAACAGTTATGTTGGAATAGAGCGACAGAGAGAAAGAATAGTCTAGCAAAATCGATTGTTCTCACAAAAATCTACTCCGGTGATCGTCTGTCCCCTTCCCAGATGATACATTCCAAGGAATCCAACCAGTCTCGCCTCCCTCCCTTTGGGGTCTCTCTCTCTCTCTCTCTCTCTCTCTCTCTCTCTCTCTCGTCTATATTGATGTGCTGTATTTATTTAGTTTTTGATCTTTATATCGGTTCTGATATTCAATTTGTTATCATTGTTGGTGTTTTTGAAATTGTTATTGTACATATGAGAGTTGCATGTTAAAACTGGACCAGTTTCGTATTTTACGTTATTTGTACTTATATAACGTTATATATGACATTCTATATTCTCCTTTTCAGATACTTTGTACTTATATAACGTGATTGCACTTATATAACGTTAATGTACTTATACAACGTTATATAACATTGTATATTCTGCTTTGTAGAGTTACATATGACATACGTGAATATATGATCATATATGTTTGTAACTTTATCCTGTTTTTGATATATAATCTTGTTTTTCGGTTATTTGATTCTTTTATTTTGTTATGTGTTGTTATGTGTGCAGTTGTCATGGATTCAACAATCATGTTTCTTTGTAAGTATGGGTTGCAGACTCTTCTGGTGAGATTATCGGGTGGTGTAGGGTTGAAGGATGTCGTAAGCAGTATTTGTAATAGGTGGAAGAATCTGTTGGTAGGGAGGTTTTCTGTTTCATATGCTTATGAGGATGGTTATTGTGCTCTTCAAAATGATTCTGATTTTGAGAGCATGTTTTTCTTGTTTAGTAATTGTGATCGCATAAATGCAAAGATTGACGAAAATAAACATAGTAGCAGGTTAATGTTGGTAGTACTATTGATGAAGTGGGTGATGTTGATAAAGTGGTTGATGATGAGTTAGAATATGTGGATAGAATGGACCATGCGGAAAAGTACTGTAAGCATGTTGAGATTAGGTATTTGCGGAAGCTTGGGCTGATTTGATAGAGGGTGTTGGTCAAGAATTTCCTAAAGGTGTGAAGGAGTTCAGGGTGGTTCTGGCTAGATATGCGATTGAGAATAGCTTTATGTACCGTTTCATGAAAAATGACAAACCTAGGGTGACGACTGTTTGTGTTATTGGAGGGTGTGAATGACACGTGCATGCTATTTTAAATAGAACCAATGGAGTCTTTCATATTAAAAAGTGTCATAATGAGCATAATTGTGGTTCAACGTACCGAACCATTAAGCAGAAGCGTGTGTCATCCCATCTGGTTGCAGATGAGATAGCTGGGATTGTCGAGAAAAAACCCAAGACTTCCCCAATCGACATGCTGGATTGGTTTATGAACAAGTATGGTCTTGATTTGTTCTATCATAGTGCGTGGTTAGGTGTTGAGAAGGCAAAGGGGGGTTTATATGGAGATTATGAAGGTTCTTTTGATAGGTTTTCGATGGTACGTTGAAGCTGCAAGGGCTACAAATCCGGGAAGTATATTGAGGCTTGAATCTGAACCTATAATCAAGGAGTTTTCGCAGTTGTTTGTGTCGTTTGACGCTTGTATCAAGGGGTTCAACTACCGTCGGCCTTTTTTGTGTCTTGATGCAACCCATCTAAAAGGTAGATTCAAAGGAACACTCCTTGCTGTAACAGGGAAAGATGCAAATCAATGTATGTTTGTGTTGATTGTTTATGTTTTGACCTTATATATTAAATTTCATTTGTACAGTTTTAAATATATAACATTTTATATTCTATTATGTGAAGCTACACATGTCAGAAGTTCACATATAGCGTAATATGTTATCATTCATGTGTAAGTTTATTCCCTATAACTTTTGTAATTTGTGACACTGAAAATGATGCGAATTGGATTTGGTTTCTTGGCCTTTTGAGAAGTACATTGTCCCCTCGCCCAATTACCTTTATTACTGATCGTAACGCAGATCTTGTCAACAACATTCCTATTATGTTTCCCGGTTGTCATCATACATACTGTCTCAATCACCCACAGTTTAACTTGAAGGATCACTTTCCGGGTCAATTTAGAAAAGGTTTTCGAAACAGGCTGGTTAAATTGTTCAACAAATGTGCATATGCTTCATTGGTGTCGGTTTTCAAAGCTGTTGAGGAAGAATTTTACCAATTTGGTGGAGATAAAGCTCGAACCTTTATTGCGAGTGTCCCCAAAGAGCATTGGAGTAATACGTATTTTGAAAGTCAACAATATGGTGAGATGAGCTCTAGTGCTGTGAAGTCGTTTAATAATTGTATTCTTAAAGCTCGGAAAATGCCTGTATTTTATTTAGTTAATAAGCTTCGTCGCAAAATTATGAAGCAAGTAGCAGCTAGGAAAGTAAAGTCGATGAAATGGAATTCAGTGATTTGTTCGAAGATGGATAAGAAGTTAGCTCGCTTTATCAAGAAAGGAAAGTCGTGGAGGATCATTATGTCAAAGGGGGGTTTTTATGAGGTGTGCTGTCTTCCCCCGAAGGTAGTATGTGTTGAGGAAATGATGTGCTCTTGTGGTTATTGGCAGTCTAACAGTTTCATGTGTAGGCATGCTGCAACAGTTATTATAAAAGCTTGTGGAGAGGAAGGAACTTTGGTGGACCACATGAATCTGTTATACCTTATTGATGCGTATCGACGTGCATATGAAAAACCCATATATCTAGTTGTAGAAAGTGACATTCCTAATTTTACAAAGGAAGGTGACCAGGTTATAAACCCTCTACGGAATAGGCGGTCAGCAGATAGACCCAAAGTTAAATGTATTCTTTCAAGGGTGAAGAGTCATATACTAGGCCAAATAAATGTGGGAGGTGCCACAAAGCTTCAAAGCACAACCGAAGAACATGCAAAGAGCCAAGCGATATATGAGGTAAGGAGTCAAATATGAGAATAAAGAATAGAATAAAATTGGGATTTTTTTTTAATTATTCATACTTAAATATTGAAATTGTTTCTTTTGAATTATGGATAAATAAAGAGTTTAATATTTTGTAGACATGAATTGTGCACAGTTTGAGATATTAACGTTATATAATATTCTATATTCTCCTGTTCAGGTATACTGTATATAACGTTATTGTAGTTATATAACATTATGTATGGTTGCTTTTTTTTAGAGTTACGTATGCCTTTTGCAAATATATGATCATATATGTTCGTAATGTTGTCCAGTTTATGCCATACGTAAATATATGACCATATGTTTGTAATGTTGTCCAGTTTTTCATAACCAATGTTTAAAGGGATACTCCGTACATGAAAAGTTATGTTACTGACAAGTCATTGCAAAACTTGTGCTATTTCTTGATTAGTTGTACGGAGATGATATTTTTTTTTTGGATAAACCAGCTTGAAATAAAAAAAAAGATAAGTACATATACCAACTATAAGGGGCATACCCCAGGAGAAAAATAAAACAAAATAATTTACAAAGAAAAACAAATGTTTTAATCCCCTCTAAAAAGAGGAGAAAGAAACACATGACACAACCTGATATATATCGTAGCTAATACGCCATATGCCTTTACAAAACCAATAACACATGAATAGGCAACAGGTGTGACGTCCCACATTTTCAGAAAAAAATAATAATAATAAAATATATTTTTGACACAAATAATTCAATTATTTCATTTTTCTATTTCAAACTCTTTCTAATAAAAGCTAAACTCGAATAACTTATAATTTTTATGTATATATGTAGAGCTGTGCGAATATTATAGTATTGGGCCGCTTATTTTTATTGGGTCGGACTTAATCTTTAAAATTCTGGTTGGGCCAATTTGTGAGGGTATTTATATATTGTTAATGAGAGAGATTTATTTTTCTATAAAGTATAAACATTGAGAGCAAGGGTTTTATGCATCAGAATAAGAGAGAGGTAAGAGAGAAGGGACTAAAGCGTTGTGTGTTGCGGCGAATTCGAATAGCATTTCAATACCTTGGGTCAGTCTACTCTTTATTCCTAAACATTATTATTTTTAATGGATTTGATCCTCGATCGATGTACGACCTTCTATAGTAATAATTTACGTGGGTTTTTGTTCGGCTGTTTGCCGAGAGGAACGGGTGGCAGTGGTGTGTGAATATATGATTGTGGTGACGATTCTAATGACTTAATTCTAGGTTTAGGCTTTAACAATTCTACTACTTAGTTAATGCTAGTATAGGATTGGAGTATTATATTTAGCAGTTCGGGATCATGTAATTAATTATGATTTTGTATACTTCTATCCAGATTAGGCGCTGTTACAGTTGCATAGCAATCGTGATATCATTTTTGGATCCGAGGTGAGTGGTTAAGCATGTGATCCCTTTCTTGGAATCCTCTTGAGCCTATCGATTCTTGACAATTCGTTATTGCTTGTGATCCGATGATAATTATTCTTATTCGTTGCTCTCATAATTATTGACAATTGACGTACTCTTTGGCATACAAGGTTCATTGATAAAAATTAATAGGATTGTTGGATTGCCCTTATTTTTCTTGTTGTTCGTTCGTTGACTCCTTAATATTATTGTGACTCTGCAACGGCACGGGGAATAATCCTGGTGTAGGTGCCTTCGGTTAGCCGTTGTTCTTATGTGTTTGGGACAATGGATTATGTTTATGTAATAACTCTGAATTTCAATAAATGAAAATTTATTTTCTTATTCGAGTTATTAATTTTAATTGCTTGAATTGCTTTAAATTCCTGTAATTGTTATAATTGCACTTTGGCTCTTCAATTTTCATTTCTTGCACTTTAGTCCTACTTAGCAAGCCTAGTTAGCTTTTAACCATCTGGTTGGAGAAACTAAACTAGGAAGCCATCTAGTCACCGTAAAATGACCATTTTGCCCCTCATTGAGACTTTCGAACCTTTTGAACCCTAGACTAAGAATTTAATATTCTTTTCCTTTTAATTAAATTAGTTTTATTCTTTGTCCATTGGACAATAAATGTTAGGGTTGTTTATATTAAATGTCTACTTGGTCCAAGTACTAAGGATAATAAAAAAATAGACTTTTAAATTACTATAAAGTACTTTTGATTATTTTAATATTAAAAGTGACATAATAACTATTATCCATTGGATAATAGAAGTTAGGGGAATTTTTACCCAATGGATAAAAGGGTGAATCTTTCAAAGTACCATTGGGATTATTAAACTAATCCTTTTCTTAAGCCCATGTGACAAAGTACTTAATATTTTAATTAAAAGGTACATGGTACCAAGATTCCCAAAGTACCATTTATTATTATTTTTATTGGGATTTTGAACTAACTAGATATATGGGTACATATGTGTATATATATATATTAGTACTTGGAAGTTATTTAATTAAGTATTGTACACATGTGTTTAAATGGAAAATCCTAGGCCTTAAAGTCTATATTGATCTTTAGTACTAAAAGTACTACTTTTTTATTTGTTCTTCTTACATTATATCACATGTGTGTGTGTGTGTGTATATATATATATATATATATTGTACTTTGCAAGAGAGTGAGAGGGAGAGAGAGGAGAGATGGGCCGAGAGAGAGAGAGAGGAGAGGGGGGCCGGTTGGGAGGAAGAGGAGGATGGAGATTTGATGTGTACTTGGTCATTAAGCTTCCATTGTACTTCAAATCTTTAAATTGTTACTCTTCCAACCAAAAATCTAACCACCAATGTCCTCCTTGTACATTTTAGCATTTGTTTAACCCTTGAAATCTTGTACAAACTCATCTCCACCACACTTTGATTCAAAGATCAAATCTAAGGACACCATAGCCATGCAACCCTAGGATTCTACCATTGATCTTCCATCAAAATTGGATTTGATTTGATTAAAAAAATGGGGAAAGGAGAGAGAGAGAGGGGCCGGCCAAGGAGGGAGAGGGGGAGCCCTTTGCCTATAAATAGAAGGCCATTCTCATGCTTTGAACTCACACCTCAAGCAATAGCTCTTCCTTCACTCTAGAATTTCAAGTATTCTTGTTCTAAGTTCAAGAACTTTCTTTGTTCTTGAGTGTTCTTGAGCAAAACCACCAAATCACTTCCAATACCACCCATCGATCCTTAAAGTAGTTTAGTTAAGGTTAGGAAGTTGTTTCTAGGAAAAAAAGTACAACTCTTTTCCTTTCGAAGCAATCCGAGAGCCATTACGCCGCCGAAATCCAAAGCCGACGACCAATCTTCCGTAGCCGACACCGCCTAGAAGAACGGTAGTTAAATCCTTACTTTATTTTCTATAAATAGTCTACTCTCGCTACTTTGAATCTCCACTTACTTTTCCTAAAGTTTAAGAAGTTACTTTGATCGTAAATAAAAAATTGGAAATGCATGATTATGTTGTTTATGATATTCAAGCATGCTATGTAGCTTAGAGTTGGATGATCTTGTTGTACTATTTCAAAACTTGAATAAATGCATGTGTATGTAAAGTCTTACACCGCGGAGTCTTGCATGAGAACGAGACACGAAAACCGAGAAAGTTAGAAACATGACACCTAGGGTGTGTTTTAACAAGGAAGTTGTGTTTTCCCGGTTGGAAATATCTTTGAAACTACGTAATGACTATTTCAAGGGTATTACGTGAGTAGTGTGTGTGTGTGTGCCAATGGGAACCCGGTGCGGCGGAACCATTGTGAGGATACTTGGGAGACCGGAACGGCGGAACTGAGGTTGGGTGAGCAACTTGGTTATCCGCGGTACTGAGCCAATGCAATGTGTGCCAATGGAAACCCGGTGCGGCGGAACCATTGTGAGGATACTCGGGAACCCGGAACGGCGGAACCGAGGTTGGGTGAGTTAAAAAGGAGTTTTTAAAAGAAAAAGGTAATAACGACATGGTTTACAACGAGTCGACACCAACGGTAGTTATAAAGCAATTGTGAAAGTGTTAGCGCTATTGTCTTTTTATCACTGCTTATGTACTTATCATGTGAAAATCGATGCTAGTATTAGGATTATACTATTGAGCCTCCGTAGCTCATGGTGTTGCCTTTTTGGTGACCCTGGCATATTATATGGGTGGCGACGCCGGTATAATATGTCAGACTTGATAGACGAACAGTGCGAACTATTCACCTTGAAGGCGTTCGGAGCCGAAGAACTCGCTAGGTTGGAAGAACAATAGGAGCCGTAGAGTAGGAACCTTAGTTCCCTTTTATTATCCCTTTTGAATTTCAAATGCTCTTATGAGAGCCGTGTTGTAATAATGAGCAATCACTCACTTTATCCTGTAATAAATTATTTCCTTAACGTACCTATAAATAGGGGCGTTACAATTTATATTTATTAAAGTCCAAGGGAAAGACCCGTGAAATATCGTGGTGACTTTGGCCGCTAGGGAAAAGACTTGTGAAATACCCTGTGACTCTAGTGCTCAACGGATAGGGAAAAGACTTGTGAAATATCCTGTAACCTTATTCCGGATCGGTTTAGGGAAAAGGTCCCAAGCGTCATCCTGTGGTGACTCTAAATACGGTATTGGATCCAACGAGCTAAGCCCTGAGAAAATATTTGGCAGTTGATATTTGGTACTTGGTAATTGGAAGATATGGTTCCCACTTCAGTTTAGACTTCTGTTATCGTTGTTCATCGTTCATCGTTCGGATATTCTTGGACTCATTGTTTGGTACAATTGTTGTGGTGATTTGATTATTGTTGTTGCTATTCGTTAATCCATTATTCATCTTATGGATATTATTTGTTGAGCGGTTGATCCCTTTGTTCAGTATTTGTTTTGTTGATAATATTCGTTGAACTATCTATCTCCCTTATTAATCTTGAAACCACTTCTTTGGAAACCTTATTTTTGTTCGTTCAAAAGTATGCCACTTTTTATTATCACCCTTAGCATACTTAACTACTCACTGAGCTCGTCAGCTGACGGATTTATTCCACATTTTTTTCAGGTTAGTTCAAGGAGCATTGTAGTGGACTCTGCGGCGTTGTCGGGACCTTGTGTTTGGACGTCTAGGGCATCTGCATTTTAACTTTTATTTATTAGCTTCCGCATTTTTATTTATTGGCAGTTCATTGTGAAATTTGGGATTGGAAAATATGAGATATCGTGTCATTTTCTATGGAAAAATATTGGTTTTGTGTTGCACATTTATTGTAATAAAATATCCAATTTTTCTTTATTTGTTTTAAGTTGCTAAAAATATTTTTAATTAGGCTTCGTGTACCATGGTTGCTACATGGTACATGGCCGGTCATGCTCCCGGATTTGGGGCGTGACAACAGGCCTTTACAAAAGCCAATTACACATTTGGTTAACAGCATAACAGTATGACTTGGACAGCAAAATAGCAGAGCGTTACACATTCCGCTTTACACATTCGGTTACAAAAGCCTTTACAACATCAGATGTGGATAAGTTGGACAACATAACAGCATCAAAACAGCCGCATAACAGGCAGCAAAACAGCAGCAACCCAGCTTCAGAATACAGAGAAACTGCAGCAGATGAGATTCATAACAAGCTGTCCGAGTAGCAATTACTGGACAGCCAACATAGCCATATCAAATAGATCAGTCCAACATAGCCATATCAGCACCCATTACTTGACATCCAAATCACTCACGGTACAGCCAAAATAGCAAAACACGAACCTCATAAAAGCTTTGATATACATGGACCTCAAAAGAACAAATTTGGTGACATACATGGACCTCATAAAGTTGCAAAACAGCAGCCAATAATCACTATGCAAAGGATGTCCGCCTCTGTGAAGGGGGATTCCAACGACAACCCCTTATGGCATACTACAAAACTAAAATTGAACAACAGTGTGCAAAGCAAAACATAACATTACAACTACTGCACGCAACAGAATAGCAGTAGTATCTTAATTCCAACAACATTTATATAACCATATATACGAATAGAAACAGGTCACAAATCTGATACAAAGTTGTAGGAAATATACAAATTGCAGCTGTATAAGACACCATCTTTACTTACAAATAGTAGTCATGACAGAAAACTAGTAGCAGAACATCAGAAGTCGTAAGAAACAGGAGCAATAGCAGTTAAAACCCTTCTCAATTATATTTTACGTACCAAAACAACAGCAACAACTAGACTAACAAAATACAGCAGTAGCAAAATAACAGCCTAATAAAGTTTGTTCGCAATGAACCATATAAGATAGGGTATTATTTACAAGTCAGTGGCCAAGTCAAAGTTTGTTCGGAATGAACCATCAAAGAGTTTTGTACCATCTAAGACCAAAAAAAATCTTTCTGTTATCCTTACAAAAAAATTAAAACCACATTTGTCCCAATGACATTATCTCACTCCCCATATTACAAACAATCTCACCATCATCTCACTCTGCATCTCACAAAAGGTCATTGAGACCCCTTTCCCATCCGTCTGGCTTCCATTTCATTATTGTCTAGCTTTTACCTTCATTGTTCAAAAATCGAGAGACTAAACCAGCTCTAAACTGATAAATTTTAGTCTTCGACAATGTTTTTGGGATGGGCTCAAGGTGCGCCAATAGTTCCATGAGCATGGAGACAATAACTCCACAATCAAGCCTGCATAGTTTTGAGGAAAATAAATATGATACGTTTATTTGGAATTCTTTGCAAATTGCTGTATGTAGAAGTTTTATAGAGTTTCGAAGCTTACGATATATTTTCTTGTTGTGGAGCATTTTGAGGTGAGCAGATTGGAGCATCAAAATTTTGTTCTTGAAAGAGTATTTTTGAATCAGTACTTTGGTTCTTCAACTCAGCATGTCTGTCCTTCATGTAATTCTCCATGTATTTTTTCTACATTTAGGAAGTACAACATTAGTGGTGTTGATATTGTTCATGAATGGATTTATGAGTATTTGCATATATAGAATTATTAAGTGTACCACATAGGTAGCGTCTTTCAGAATTGGATCTCTGTCGTCTCTACTCTTCAACGAATTGTAGTGTATGTAGTTCTTTTTCTTAACATCAAAGAAAAGAATAGTCCAATGGTACGGTGTAATTTTTAGCGGTTTGTTCCCGCTGCCATTCATAGGGAATACCAAGTACCAATAGTATTTAGTCTCATGTTGCCGGACGTTTTCAAACACATGATGGAGCTTTTCGTCGAGCAAAACTATTGACGTTTTCAAACACATGATGGAGCTTTTCGTCGAGCAAAACTATTCTCATGTCACTTTTCTTGGTGTGCAGTATAGTCTGTTGCATTGAAAAAACTTTTAAGGACAGTACACAGATGATCATATATAACCTTAAATAAGTAGGCATTTACGGAAATAAAACAGATATTTCTTACCCAGATGGTGCATAGGAAATATGCAACGTTACCGTGGTTAAATTTATCTTTATCTAGCTGGATTGTTAACATATGAGCGAGACCGTCGATCATCTGCATTAGTTTCCATATTTAGGTTACAATAGAATTGACCAATACCCAGTTTGATATGTATTTGCAGCATGACATAAGATAAGATTGCCATACCCAGTTTGAGATGTCCCTTCCTTGCAAGAGTTTCATTATGTCTTTCAAGGGTACAATGGCAATTCTGGAATGTAGGGTGCGCTAGTAGCTAGGTTTAGTATTAATTCAGGTGCTAATTAGTTATTTTTAAGGATATTTGCTTAAAGAGTGTTCTAGTTCCGTTTTGTAGGTGAATCGCCAAATAAAGGGATTTTTAAGGCTAAGGCATGACTCAGGCTTAGGTGGAAGCATAACAGCTCAGGCAGAGCCAAGGCAAAATAGAATTGCCACGGCAAGAACCAAAAGCAAGCAAGGCAATGCACGGCCAAGTCAGCAACCAAGCACAGCACTATGGGGTTCGGCATCGATGGGATGCAATGC
>BPLS01000297.1:610827-645025 GCA_019656275.1 Rhododendron kiyosumense
GGAGAAATTTTCGAGTAAGGAAAATTTCAAATGGATGTTTTTGAAATGGATGAAAAAACGGGGCAAAAAGTTTTTAAAAAATAGGGGTATATTAGACTAAACAGGGTTATTATATCCTTACTAATAGATTAGTGGACTTAGGGGGCTTGAAGAGTGCTATAGTGAACTTATGAAAAATTCCCCCAAAAATGTACTCCAGTAGGAATAGTTGCAATTAATGGAGTTCTTTTTTTTTTTTTTTTCAAGAGTTACAATTATTGGAATTCAATCAAATAAATAACCTTCAAAGTCTGATCTAATGAAATGTTTTTATTTTCTGTATACATCTCAATTTGGGTTTCCAGATTAGTTTACTTACGGTTTTTGATTACCCAATTATGAAACGGATCAAGAACACCTTGGGAATGTTGAGTCTTTTAGCTTTGAGTTTTTGCAAAACCCTTGAACCTAATATGATTTTGAGCCACTTCAAAAAGCCAAAAACCCTACTGGCTCGCGTTGGTTGAGAACTAGCGTGCGCGGGTCAAATTGACAGGTGTTGATAAAAAATCAAAGCTTGGCTTTGACCAATGGGTGTGTTGGTTAGACTTGCGCGCGCGGGTTTAGCACTTACGCGCGCCGGTCAACCGGACAGGTGGTGGTCAACAGCCGAAGTTTAATCGTTGACCCACGCGCGTGTTAGTATGACACACGCACGCCAGGGCGCAACCCGCGCGCGCCGGACCAAACTTGTCCCTTTCACTTTTATGGGTTGGTAAGCTTAACCACCAAGTAACCCTTAGCTAGGCCTCATGGACTGGCCAAAATCCTCTATTTGCACCATATCTACCTCCCCTTCTCCCTATAAATACCCCCTTGGTTCTTCCATTAAAAGGGTTACCAAGTTTTAAAAGAGTTAACCTTAGTCTTGTTACAAAACCCCAAGCAACATAAGCTACCTTGTTTCCTTGCTTCTATCACTTATACACCCTCAAGAACATAGCTTGTTCTTCCACCTCAATCAAACCTCAAAGCTCAATCTCTTTCAAACTCAATCTAGGTATAGCATACCTATTGTTTTTCTGTTCTGATCCTTAACGAGGGTTGGCAGGGTCAAGACTGGTAATCAATACCAGTCCTGATCCTAAAGCAGGCAAGGTTTCAAAAACTGTAGTGGTAAGGACCAGTGCGTGCCGATCCTAAGTACGCGCACGCCAGTACGTGGTTGCGCATGCAGATCTGCATGGGGATTGGTGCCTTGTTGTTTTATGTTTTTCTATGTATATAGATCACTACAAACGTGTTAACAACCAATTTACTGCTTTCCTTCGTTAGAAATGTTACCTGTAGTTCAATATGCATACCTACTGCTGTGGAGTACCCCTGGGATCTTTTTGGACCTATCCCAGAACCCAGAAACATGTAAAACCAAACACTGATTTGAGAGCTCAAACCAGCGTGCACCAGTGAATGACTTGCACGCGCTGGTTGCTCCTTGACCAATGAGTGGCCTTTCCATGGGTAACTTGGCCATTATTTTGTCCCACACTATTTATGGGGTGCTTTGTAAGTTTTTAGGGCTTTTTAGCCTTTAAACTGTATATTAACAGCCTATCAACTGCCTACGAACTGCTTGCTTTATCCTGGGTGTGCACTAGTCCTTCCAGAGCCCAGAGGGTTTGAGAATAAGAGCTGTGGGTTTGAGCTCACTAGCGCGCGTGTCTTGGAGTTGCTCGCGCAGGAGTGAACAACATGTAGTGACTGGTTCAGTTCATGCTGGTTTCTTCTACACACGTCACTCCAAAACAAGGGCCTCCTAGTTTGTTTAAATTCCCACAGAAGTCTGTTCTTATCCTATCCTAACTGCTTATCCACGCTATCTATCACATCCTGCAAACATTTTACAGTTTTAATCCTTATTAAACTATTCTCCCGCCCTAAATGGCTAAAGAATCGATTAATCAAATAGAATTGCAAACAAGTATTTTCGCAAATGTCTAAGTAGAGACCGATCTTCGGATTGGGTGAGAGGGGTGCCATAAAACTCTTCCCCTCTCGTAACCTGGCTCCCGAACCCAGATATGGTTATAACAGACTGGTGCTTTCACCATTTTCAAATCAAACAGCACGACAAGTGCTTCAAATACGGTTCATTGGGTGTCGGACCTTCAAATCAGAGTGGCGACTCTGTATTTACGAGCACTTGTCATCCCGCTTAGCGCTCCCTCGAACCGACATTTTAGAAAGGAACGGAATCCTTTTCAAAAAAGGGCACGCTGCCCACAGTGGGGACTCTGCTAGGAAAATCGAATCAATATTTGTCTATACTTGGATTTTAATACACTTGAGAACAATCCCATAAAAGCCTATCAAAATAGTGAGCTTCGCGATGCTAAAGAAATGATTGGTGATTTAACAGGATCTCATGTCCGGCCATCCCAACTGGAGCTTTTCCGGTTGTTCTTTTGTGTAGTTTCTTCTAAGTATTAATCAATAAGGAGAGCCAAATTTGAAATGGAATTTGCAAATTTGCGATTCTGTTCCATTAATCGATTTCTTTAGCATCTCACTTGCATTGATGTTGGATAGTCGCGTTGGAGTGTTTTGGCAAGCCGGAACGGTTTACCGGAGCCCGAGGACCCCGAATGCCCAACAACCTTCGATGATGATAAGTCATTCTACCATTCGACTATTGCTCTGCGGTTACGCGGGTAGCGGGAGGAATATATTGGCTTTAGTCAGAGGAACCCCCCCAAACCAAAACCAGCCTCTGCATATACAAAGTATTAGAACTCTTCAAATTATGATAAGTACCTACAGGGTAAGATTACTTGCATCTAACCCCATATACTGTCTACGTGTTACTTCTTTCCCTATCGCATGCACTGTACATACATATCGTTTTGCGTAGGAGCATGTTTAGGATGGCTTCTAGGTTGTCTCTCTTTTGAGTCTTGTAGACACCCCAATCTGGACTTCCAGATTAGTTTACTCACGGTTTTTGATTCCCCAATGACGAAACGGATCAAGAACACCCTGAGAATGATAAGTATATGAGTTTTGAGTGTTTGCATAACCCTTAAACCTAACCTAATTCTAAGCCACTTCAAAAAGCCAAAAACCCTACTGGCACGCGTTGGTTGAGAACCAGCATGTACGGGTCAAATTGACAGGTGTTGGTCAACAGGCAAAGCTTAGCCTTTAACCAACACGTGTGTTGGTTTGACTCGCGCGTGTACGTTCAAAACCCGCGCACGCAGGTCAAACTGCCAAATGTGGTCAATAGTCAAAGCTGGACCGTTGACCCACGTGCACTAGGGCACAACCCATGTGCGTTAGGGCACAACCCGAGCGCGCCAAACTGACTCCTGTGCGCACCGAACCAAGTGTCTGTCCCCACTAACCTTTCTTAAGGAGGAAACTTGGCCACTAATGCAACCTCAGCCAGCCTCGTGGACTGGCTGAACTCCTCTCTTTGCATCTCCAAACCTACCACCTCATCCCCTGTATATACTCCCCTTTGTTTATCTTTCAAAGGGTTCAAAAAAAAGAGAGATTCAAAAGGGTTAGAAAAACTCAAAGCTTCCAAGAACAAAGCTTGTTCCTCCTCCTCCATTTTCACACCTCAATCAAGCCTTCAAACATCAAAGCTCAAACACATTTCAAACCAATTTAGGTATAGCATACCTACTGTTTTTTGTCCTGATCCTTGAGGGGGGCTGGCTGGGACAGGATTGGTAATCAATACGTCCTAAAGCTGGCAAGGTTTCAAAACCGTTGTGGTAGGAACCAGCGCACAGGACCACGTGGGGATTGGTGTCCTACTGTTTTATGTTGTATTTTGTATATAGATCACTCTGTTAAGCATGCTAACAACCAGTTTACTACTTTTCTTTGTTAGAAATGTTAGCTGAATTTCAATATGTGTTTCTGTTGTTATGGAGTACCCCTGGGATCATTATGGACCTATCCCAGAACCCAGAAATATGTGAACCAAACACTGGTTAAATGGTGTAGACAAGCGTGTGCCAGGGCGCAACCCGCGCGCGTCAGTTTGTCGCGCAGGAGTGAATCAAATGTAGTGATCCGCATGAACTGGATCAGTGCATGTTGATTCTTTCTTGTGCACGTCAATTCAATACAATGCGTCGAGTTTGCTCTGTTAAACAAAACCTGGCCTTTACCCTATTTACTGCTTTCGCATCCATGCTATGCAATCACATCCTGCAAACATGTTACAGTTTTAATCCCCATTAAACTATTCTCCGCCCCTAAATGGCTAAAGAATTGATTAATCAAACAGAATCGCAAACAAATATTTTTGCAAATACCTAAATAGAGATCGATCTCCGGATTGGGCGAGAGGGGTGCCATGAAACCCTTCCCTTCTCGCAACCTGGCTCCCGAACTTAGATATGGTTATAACGGACTGGTGCTTCCACTTTTTCAAATCAAATAGCGCGACAAGTGCTTCAAAATACGGTTCCTTGAGTGTCGGACCTTTAAACCTGAGTGGCAACTCTGTATTTTTGTGAGCGCTTGCCATCTCGCTTAGCGCTCTCTTGACCCGGCATTTTCTCAGAAAAGAAACAGAATCCTTTCCCCGAAAGAAAAGGGCACGCTGCCCAAAGTAGCAACTCTGCTGGGGATCGAATCAATATTGGTCTATACTTAGAATTTAATACGCTTGAGAACAATCCCACAAAAGTATGATGGCCGAACTGGGGCTTTTACGATTGTTCTCTCGTGTAGTTTCTTCAAAGTATTGATCAATAAAGAGAGCCAAATTTGAAAAGGTATTTTACGAATTTGCGATTCTGTTCCATTAATCAATTTTTTAGCATCTTCATTTGCATCGATGTTGGATAGCCGCGTTGGAGCATTTTCGCAAGCCGGCATGGTTTACCAAAGCCTTGGGACCCCGAATGCCCAACAACCTTCGACGATAATAAGTCATTCTATCGTTCGACTGTTGCTCTGCAGTTACGCAGGCAACGGGAGGTATATCTTGGCTTTAGTCCGAGGAACCCCCTTAAACCAAAATCAGCCTTTGCATATACAAAGCACTAAAACTCTTCAAACTAGGACAGGTACCTACAGGGTAAGATTATTTGCATCTAACCCCGTATACTGTCTACGTGTTACTGTTTTCTCTATCTCATGCACTGTACATACATATCGTTTTGCGTAGGAGCATGTTTAGGGCGGCTTCTAGGTTGTCTCTCTTTCGAGTCTGTCTTATGTTTATTAGAACGTTGCTATGACCCGATGAAGAGTCATGCATCTTGATGTTGCATGTTATCAATTTTCAAAGTTCTTAAATCAGCGAGATTTTGGGAAATCAAGACTTTCTAAGTCCTAGTCTAAATACCCAATCGAGGTTTCAAACAAAAAATAAGGAACAACGGAAAGAATGTCGTGATGCTTATATCACCTTGGTTATCGTGCGCAGCACGTACACTGTTTAGGCTATGGCGCTATGTCACCTACGCCGTGCCGGTTCCGGTATCACGTCATCTACACCAAGTTGTTCTAACTCCAAAGTTGAAACTTTGAGAATGAAATAGTCAAAGGCTTAGACTGTTTTAACATCTCTTAGTGTTAATCAATTTTATTCAAAGGACACACCCTCGAAAAGATTTCCGAGGATTTTGGCAGCATCCAAACGTCATGAGACAGACTCGTCTCTAGTTCTAGAGTCTATGGTTGACATCAACGACGACGTGTGCATTGCATTCTAACTGCAGCAGGAATGCCTCTGAGCTTTCACTTACTTTACTGTTTAGTTCAAAGCCATTGCACCGACCAAGAGGGTACCGAAAGGAAGAGCCAAACCCGCTTGGGAACATCTACCTTAGAATCCAATTCGAAGGCTTGTCAGGCTTGAATCCCAGTTAGTCACAATGGAGGCTTCTCCAGGTTCACTGTTGGCTGCCCTGTGGTCGGGTTCGCCCTCGATATTGCAAAAAGCCACACCGTTGGCTTCCCCATCTTCAGCTTCTTCATCAGGCTCATCTGTGAAACCTACGATGACTGATCAGCCACTCAATCTGGAAACTGTGCTCACGAACGTCCAGAACAATATCAACTATGCAACAGAGGGTAACTCGGACTGATGCCTCCATCACCCGTCTAAATGACCTTATCAACATTCGTCTTCCTCCGGTGCTAGAAGAGGAAGGCGAGGACGATGATGATGTTCATACAGAACCTTTCTTTGTTGAGGATCCAAACCATGCAGGGTGTCTCATTATTCAGCCCACCCCTAGAGAGGCTCATGAGCCTGCACCAAATCCAAACTCTGCTGTTGTTAGGCCTGTTCAAAACCCTGACATAGCTGCTCTCATGGCCAAGATGGCTAACTTGGAGGAGGCCATCACAAAATCCGAGACGATCAGTGCAGGGGGAATTGACCTGGATCGTCTCTGCTTATACCCTAATGCTTGGCTTCCTAATAGGTTCAAGATGCCTAACTTGGTTAAGTTCGACGAGAGCGGTGATCCCAAGACTCATCTCTTTGGCTACCATGCTGCAATGAAGCTGCTGGGTGTGGGAGTGAGGTCATGTCTCAACTTTTTCCTCAAACTCTCTATGGGCCTGCCTTCCATTGGTTCATGTCGCTCGACATCTCCAAAAGAAGAACTTAGAAGGATATTGGGGCTACCTTTGTTGTACAGTACAATTACAACTCTCTGCTCAAGATGACTACTTGGGAGTTAGAATTCACCAAAATGGAAGTGTGGGTAGCGTGCCCTTTAAAAGGATTTCGTTCCTCTTAAACTGCTGATTCGAGGGAGCGCGAAGCTGGACGACAAGCGCTCGCAAAAAATACAGAGTCGCCACTTGAGTTTGAAGGTCTGACACCCAGGGAACCATATTTCGAAGCACTTGCCGCCCTGTTTGATTTGAAAAGTGAAGGAACCAATTCGTCATAACCATATTTGGGTTCGGGAGCCAGGTTACGAGAGAGGAAGGGTTTTATGGCACCCCTCTCGCCAAATCCGAAGATCGGTCTCTACTTAGGTATTTACGAAAACGTTTATTTACAATTCTGTTTGATTAATCAATTCTTTACCTAATTAGGGTGGGGGAACAGTTTAAAGGGGATTAAAACTGTAACATTTTACAGGATGTGATTGATAGCATGGATGCCATGAAATACTAGAAAATTAATGAGATAAAACTCAAAACTGAGATTGAATATCAAACAGTGCGTTTGTATGAATTTGACACAAACAATGGCCAATTTGCATGCACAGATCTTCGTGCATGCAAGTTAACCATCGCACGGCAGACCCAAACAATCACGCGAGGGTTGATGCCCTACTAGCTGGTTGAATTTTATCCCCTTCTGGACTCTAGAATGACTAGTGCTCACCAAAGGGGCAAACCAAGTAGTCTATAGCAGCACAATAGGCAGTTAATACACAATTTAAAGGCTGAAAAGCCCTACAAATTAATAAAACACCGCAGAAACAGTGTGGGGACAAAATAATGGCCTAAGGCTGAGCTACCCGTGCAAGGCCATTCACTGGTCAGAAGCAGTTCGGCATGCGATGGTGCACTCCGGCGCAAGATGGAGTCAGCCTGGCGCGCGATGGTTTGAACCATTTGACCAGTGTTTGGTTTACACATTTCTGGGTTCTAGGACAGGTCCAGAATGATCCAAGGGGTACTCTAAAATAGCAGAAACACAAAATAACTACAAATTAGTAGTTTATACTAAGGAAAGTAGTAAAGTGGCTATTATCATGCTTGCAGAATAATCTATACGTAAATAAATACACAAAAACAGCAAGACACCAATCCCCACGAGGACCGTCGTGCGAGACCTGGTATAGTTGTATGCGTGACTGGGTCCATCGCGCACTGGTTCTTACCATGATAGTTTTTGAAACCTTGCCAGCTTTAGGACCAGGACCGGTATTGATTACCAGCCTTGGCCTTGCCAACCCCATCAGGGATCAAAACAAAAAAATAGTAGGTAAGCTATACCTAGATTTAGTTTGAAATGAATTTGAGCTTTGATGTTGAGGCTTGATTTGAGGTGTTTGTGAATGGGGAAGAACAAGCCTTGTTCTTGAGATTAGGGCTTGTATGTCACCCAAAGTGTGTGTTTTGTATCCTTTTAAAATTTTTTGAACCTTTCAAATGGAAGAAACATGGGTGTATATATAGCAAGAGATGGAGGTAGGTTGGTGCTACAAAGTCCACGAGGCCTAGCTGAAGTAGCATTGGTGGCCAACTGTCCTTCTTAAGAAAGGTTGGTGGCAGTTTGGTCCATCACGAGATAGAGTCAATCTGTCGCGCGATGTTGTGCCCTTGCGCGCAAGGGTCAATGGTCAAACTTTGTCTATTGACCACCACCTGACAGTTTGACCATCGCGCGAGGATCTGGAGTAGCGCGCGACGGTAGGGTTTTTTGGCCTTTTGAAGTGGCTTAGGATTGGGTTAGGTTCAAGGGTTATTCAAACACTCAAAGCGCAAATACTCATCATTTCCGGGGTGTTCTAATCCATTTCATCATCGAGGAATCAGAAACCGTAAGTAAATTAATCTGGAAGCCTAGATTGGGGTGTCTACAGTAGACCTTCTTTGACGGCACTTGAAGCACCATCGACTTGGTACAAGTAACGTCAAAGATTTCTAGACACCTCTCAAGGCAAGCCAGAGCAGAACATACTGGCAAAGTAGACAAGTAAACTTAAGGAACCTGATTGGTGGAATGGACAGGAGGTGCATTGCTCGGGATGGAAGTAAAAGTGGACGAGCGAATCGCCGCTTATCGATCGAATTTGGATAAGATAGGCTGTCGTTGCAGATTTGGACAGGGCAAGCCGTCGTTGCTGGGGAACAATTAGCTGCGGATGGACGGACCATCGAACGATATTCTGATCGTTATTGGATTGATCGAACGATATTCTAATCGTCGTTGACAGATCAAGACAAATGATATGGCTGACCATTGTTATTCCTGAATGAACTGACATAGACAATGGCTGATTGTTTTCGCTGAATGAACTGAGACAGGCGATGTGGCTGATTGTTATTGCTGAATGAATTGAGACAGGCGATGTGGCTGATTGTTATCGATGATATGACTGACCATTGAGAATGACTACGTCGGACGATATGGTTGACCATCGCTGAGTGAAGGAGGATGATATGGCTGATCGTCATTGATGGTATGGCTGACCATTGCTGATTTGGATGGGCGGATCACTATACAAAATGATCGAACGATTGAAATTTGGACAGGACCGGCTGCCGTTGATTTGAAAAGGTGGATCACTATACAAAATGATCAAGCCGTTGTGAATTGGACAGGACTGGCTATCGTTGAGTTTGAGACGGGAAGATCAGTATGCAGAATGATCAAACCGTTGAGAAATTTGACAGGGCCGGCTGTCATTGATTTGGTTCCACTGAAGATTTAATCGCATCCTGCTATAAGAACAACATCGCAAGAGAATTTCAATCGCATTCGTCGGTAAACAAATCTTGGATTCAGGGAGATTTCTTCGCATATGCTGACCAACGATAACAATACCGCAGGAGATTGTATCGCATCCTTCGGCAAACAAATCAAGAGTTAGGGAGATTTCCATTGCCTCCATAAACAAACAGAATAAAACCGCAAGAGATTGCATCGCATCCTTTGGCAAACAAATCAAGAGTTAGGGAGATTTCCATTGCCTTTACTAAACAAACAGAACAAAACCGCAGGAGATTGCATCGCATGCTTTGGCAAACAAAGACTTGATGGTTGGCCACCTTCCTGTTTTCAACAGTTGATATACACAATATGCAAATATGTAAACAAACAAAATGCACAAATTGAAAATGCAGATGCAAGCTAAGGGCGGCTCCTAAGAGGACAACAATGCCTAAAGACTACCACTGAGCCCCATTACTTTACTATCTTTTGCTTTTGAGATGCGCACCCAAATAGAGAGACATTGAGTGGGCTGGCGTGCCCAGTTGACATATAGTAACAACATTGGGCCTGCATGCCCTTTCTTTGATGCTTGGGTGGACAAGCCCTAGAGATACGCTTCGCTTGGCCTTAGGCTGATGTGCCCTTGCTGTCCACGAGATTCTACTGCTTGTAGATTACGGAAGCTAGGGTAGCAATATAAAAATTGCATTTTTCTAGTTTATTGACATATAAACCATGCGCTAATATCTAATTTGCATTGACAAATGAATTGAGTCAACACAGAGATATGCACACATGCACAAACTTGCCTAGCTCGAACAAAAAGGAAGAAGAGCCCCAGATACGACACAGACTCTTAGACACATGGAAAATAAAGAAATTTTGGGCATTAACGTGGCAAAACTCACAATATCCCTAAATAGGTGAAACTGACACTTGTGTAAGGCCAAAATAGATGTATAATGACTTGCACGAACCGACAAAATCGGGAAAAGCTTCCCGAAACGAGAATGGATTGAAAAATTTGACAAATGCCACAAAGACGGACATAAGACGCAAATGATGACTCGTATAGGCTCGGACTGAAACCAACACCCCCGTGCAGTCACATTAGGTCCATATGACCTGCATGGCATGACAAAACTTGGCAAAAGGCCCTTGATTGACATTAAAAAGCAGTAGCTCACTGCTATTGATCGCTGCTCGAATTGAATAAGCGCGTGTAGAGTTGAGACCAACGCGCATTACTTTGAATAAACGTACATGAACCTCAAACTAGTGTACGTGAATGCATGTTTGCTGCGACTACTTATACCAGACTTTGCTGAACTTAGAATAAACTATAAGCCGTTAGGCCTCGCCAGCATTTCGTTCTGTTTTTTATGCTTAAAATCTTTTAAGGCTTTTGCTCAGCTTTAAAATTGAAATAGTAGTTTGAAATAAAATTGAAAGACAAAAGGTTTTCCCCCTTCTGCACAGATGAAACTTGTCTTTTTCTTGACCACCGCGATGTACCAAAGTCTTGAATCAAATTGATAGATTATGACTGAGTCTCAAAGATAGACTGCCTACGTATCCCAAGCTAGGGAATCAAGTCAAAATGTAGTTCAAGCCAAAGTTCACTCGAGTATTTTATCTCACCTTTTACGCTCTAACTTTTGCCTAGAACCGCCCATTCGGGTCTTCGGTCTAGTGAGCTTTCAAATATTGCCTTTACTTTTGCCTAGACCTCCTTCATAGGTTTTTGGTTTAGCAGGCTGCTCTTACTTTTGCTTAGAATTGCCCACCATTGGGTTTTTCAGCCCAACGAGCTTCTCTCAGGGAAAAGGCTTTTGAACTGATCCAAGTAGACCAAGGTATTTGAATTTATTACTGTCAAGGTCGATAATCTTTTGTTGTAGCCCCAGATAAAATGGCTTTGATAGCATAGGGTCCAGAGTGCTTTAGTCAACATGTTTTGGCCCAGGCCAATTTTGAAGTTTCTAATTTGTGCTTGGCGGAACGCTGTTCCTACAAACTTGAACATAGTATGAGGCGCTGGACCTTATAAGCTTTGTTTTACGTGGTTTAGCACCTGGTAGCAAAGGGATTTGATGCTTTGTTATCTCAAGAGTGATATTAGGCCTCTCTTAATGAGACCATGCAAAGATGTCGATGAACTCTTCGAGCCTGTCAGACTAGGTCCAATGCTCCTCTAGGGACAGTGTTGAACCAATTTGAACCATTCGGGGGTCTACTTCATTTTTCAAGTTTATTTGAAAACTACTATTTCAATTAATAGGCTGAGCATGCCTTTCTTCTTCCCTTTCGGCAAGGGAACACATTTCCTTGGAGATGATCCCATCGAAATCTATCCTTTCGCATCAGGGTCGACACAGTTCATTCAAAAGTCAGCGAAGTACTTAGAAGCAAGATAATGCATTCAAAAGAAAGCCTTGGGATTGCCAAGAACAGCAAAAGACTCAAATAGAAGCTACGATATGGAGGGCCAAGAGGCACAACCTCCAACTCTGAGCTAGACTTAGACAAATGCAAAAGACTCCGTGACAGACTCAGACAAAACGCCAATGCAAACTAGACGTGGTTTGAAAATGCAATTTTTATAGCTACCCTTAGCTTTCACACAAAAGAGGGGTAGGATCCAGAGAATATCAGGCCCAAGCAACGGCACTTCGGCTTCCTCAGCTTCTTCGACCAAACCTACTCAGTGCTTTTTTGATCAATGGACCTCAGCCAGTCAGTCTTCCCCTTTGCTAGCCCCTCATCACTGTCAATCCAGGTGTTGGCAGTGAAGACCTCAATTGCCCAACCTACAGCCATCATGTTAATCTCCGATTCGAATGGGATGGATACGATTGGTTTGGGTTGGCTTTCTAGGACCATATAGTGGCTAGGGTTGAATATGGTGGAGTTAGGGTTGATTGGAGTGGAGGTGATAGATATTTGACCAATCAGAGGGTCAGAGTTGTGTTGAGGCAAGGAGTTGGAAATGACGTTGGGCTTTGGTGGAACGTGAACCGTGCCATTGTCAATGATATCTTGAATCTCATGTCAAAGACGATAGCATGCATTAGTGGGATGGTCAAGCATTTAGTGGAAGGCATAGAAGAGGTGAGGCTTGTAACCAGAAGGTAGGACTTTTGGTGGAGAAGTTGGGGTCAAAGGTTTGAGAAGCCCAGACTTGACGAGTTTTTCCATCACCGCGGACAGAGGTGCCTCGAAGACAAAGAAACTCCGAGGTTGGGTTCGGGCTTGGTAGCTTTGGGCGTTTTGAACTTGATTGATATCGGCAGTGCGATTGGAGTCGAAAGCCGGAGCATCGCTCCCACTTGTAGCTGTATTGGAGTAATTGCTGTTACCAAACAGTGCGCTAATAAGTCATTCAGAATAGGGTCGCGGCTTCGCTTTCTGTGAGGAGGACTCTCCCGTAGGCAGAATTCCACTCTGCAGTGCATCTTCAATGGCAAGGCTAGACTCAAAGAAAGTCTCAAAGTTTGTAGATGCTTGAACCAGCACGAGGTGCTTGGCGAAGTCAAGCTGAAGATTGCGGGAGATGATGCGAAGTTGATCCCTCTCACTCGAGCGATCAGTCATTAACGTAGCTTTGGCTTTCCACCTCTTAACAAAATCCACAAATGACTCATTTGCTTCCATTTTGGTGTACTCCAATTCATGAGTAGTCATCTTGAGCTTAGAGTTGTAGTTGTACTGTGCAACAAAAGCAGCCCAATATCCTCCAAAGTTCTTCTTTTGGAGATGTCGAGCGACATGAACCAATGGAAAGCAGGCCCAGAGAGAGTCTTTGGGAACAGCTGAGACATAGCCTCACTTTCCACCCTTAGCAGCTTCATGGCAGCATGGTAGCCAAAGAGATGAGTCTTGGGATCACCGCTCCCGTCGAATTTAACCATGTCAGGCATCTTGAATTTGTCAGGAAGCCTAGCATTATGGTACAAACAGAGGCGATCTAGGTCAATTCCTCCTACGTTGATCTTCTCGGATTTTGAAACAGCTTCTTCCAGCTTAGCCATCTTGGCCATAAGAGCAGCTATGTCAGGGATTTGAATAGGCCTAACAACAGCGGGGTTTAGATTTGGTGTAGGCACACGAGCCTCTTTAGGGGTGGGCTGAACGATGAGCCGGCCTTTGCGGTTTGGATCCTCGACAAAGACGGGTTTTGCATGCACATCTTCATCGTCCTCGCCTTCCTCTTCCAGCACTGGAGGAAGACGAGTGTTGATAAGGTCATTTAGGCGAGTAATGTTAGCATCAATCTGAGTGGCACTCTATTGTATAGCAGTGATACTATTCTGGAGGTTCATGAGCATGGCTTCAAGACTGAGCGGTTGCGGCTGATCTGCCATGACAGGTTTTTAAGTGGAGCTTGATGAAGAAGCTAAAGATGGGGAAGCCGGCAGCGTGGCTTTTTGTAATATCGATGGCGAACCCGACTGTAAGGTGGCCAACAATGAACCTAGAGAAGCTTCTGTTGCAACTGACAGGGAATCTAGCCTAACAAGTCTTTGAACTGGATTCTGAAGACGTTCCCAAGTAGGTTTGGCTCTTCCTTTCGGTACTTTCTTATGCGGTGCAATGGTTCCAAACTAGACAGTAAAGTAATTGAAAGCTCAGTGACATTCCTGCAGCAGCAGTTAATTGCAAAAAGAAATGCAATGCACATGTCATCGTCGGTGTCCTCCTAGACTCTACAACTACAGACGAGTCTATCTCATAATGTTCGGACGTTGCCAAAATCCTCAGAATTCTTTTCGAGGGTGTATCCTTGTTTGACTCGACTAACACTAAGAGATGTCAAAATAGTCTAAGTCTTTGACTATTCCTTTCTCGAAGTTTCAACTTTGGAGTCAAAATAACTTGGTGTAGATGACATGATACCTTAACCGGAGCGGCGTAAGTGACACAGCGCCATAGCCTAAATGATGTACGTGTTGCGCACGATAACCAAGGTGGTATAAGCATCACAACATTCTCTCCGTTGTTCCTTATTTTTGGTTGAATCCTCAATCAGGCATCAGCCAATGACTTACCAAAGTCTCATTGATCTAAGGATTTTGAAAATTGATAACGTGCACCATCGAGATGCACAACTCTTCATCAGGCCATTCCAGCGTCCTAATAATCACAAGACAGACTCGAAAGAGAGACAACCTATAAGCCGCCCTAAACATGCTCCTATGCAAAATGGTATGTATGTATAGTGCATGTGATAGGAAAAGAAATAACACGTAGACAATATATGGGGTTAGATGCAAATAGATCTTACCCTGCGGGTACCTGTCATAGTTTGGAGAGTTCTAGTGCTTGGTATATGCAAAGGCCGGTTTTGGTTTGAGGGGGTTCCTCAGACTAAAGCCAAGATATACCTCCTGCTGCCCGCATAACTACAGAGCAACAATCAAATAGTAGAATGACTTATCATCGTCAAAGGTTGTTGGCCATTCGGGGTCCCCGGGCTCCGGTAAACTATGCCGGCTTGCCAAAACGCTCCAACGAGGCTTATCCAACATCGATACAAATAAGATGCTAAAGAAATTGATTAATGGAACAGAATCGCAAATTCGCAAAATGCCATTTCAAATTTGGCTCTCTTTATTGATCAATATTTAGAAGAAACTACACAAGAAAACAATCGGAAAAGCCCCAATCAGGATGGCCGGATACAAGGTCCTATTAAATCACTAATCATTTCTTTAGCAGCGCGAAACTCACTATTTTGACAAACTTTTATGGGATTATTCTCAAGCGTATTAAATTCTAAGTGTAGACTAATATTGATTCGTTCCTCAGCAGAGTCGCCACTATGGGCAACGTGCTCTTTAAAAGGATTTAGTTCCTCTTAAAATGCCAGTTCGAGGGAGCGTGAAGCTGGACGACAAGCGCTCGCAAAAAATACAGAGTCGCCACTCGGGTTTGAAGGTTCAACACCCAAGGAATCATATTTCGAAGCACTTGCCGCGCTGTTTGATTTGAAAAAGTGAAGGAACTAGTCCGTCATTACCATATCCGAGTTCGGGAGCTAGGTTACGAGAGAGGAAGGATTTTATGGCACCCCTCTTGCTCAATCCAGAGATCGGTCTCTACTTAGGTATTTACGAAAACGTTTGTTCGCGATTCTATTTGATTAATCATTTTTTTAGCCAATTAGGACGGGTGAACAGTTTAAAGGGGATTAAAACTGTAACATTTTGCAGGATGTGATTGATAGTATGGATGCTATGAAATACTAGAAAATTAATGAGATAAAACTCAAAACTGAGATTGGATATCAAACAGTGCATTTGTATGAATTTGATACAAACAATGGCCAATTTGGACGCCGGATCTTCGTGCATGCAAGTTAACCATCGCGCGGCAGACCCAAACAATCATGCGAGGGTTGATGCTCTACCAGAAGGTTGAATTTTATCCCCTTCTGAGCTCTGGAATGACCAGTGCTCACCCAGGGGCAAACTAAGCAGTCTATAGTAGCACAATAGGCAGTTAATACGCAATTTAAAGGCTGAAAAACCCTGCAAATTAATAAAATACCACATAAACAGTGAGGGGACAAAATAATGGCCTAAGGCTGAGCTACCTGTGCAAGGCCATTCACTGGTCAGAAGCAGTCCGGCGCGCGATGGTGCACTCCGGCGCGATGGTTGCGCCCTGGCGCACAATGGTCTGAGTCATTTGACCAGTGTTTGGTTTACACATTTCTGGATTCTGGGACAGGTCCAAAATGATCCCAGGTAGAGGTGTCAAATGGGCCGTGCCGGCACGGCATGAGCACGAGGTGGCAAGACACGTCACAGGCACAGTCTTGGCTTGACGCGGTACGGTCTTAGTGGGCTTGGGGCACGGCACATGCATGAAAGTGGGCGGCACAGCACGAAAGTTGGCCTGGCACGGCACGGCACGGCACGACACGGTCACGGACACGAAAAGTGGACAAGAACGGCACGATACGACACGGTTCTAGTTGGGCACGGGCACGAAACGGCACAGCACGAGGCAAGGATAGAGAATAAATAAATAAATAAGCCAAATGGCTTTTTTTTTTAAATTTTTTTAAAAATAAACAATTTCTATTTGGTAAAAAGTATTTGTTTACAACTAAGATATTTAATTTAAAAAAAAAATTCTTAAAAAAATCATGTTTTTAAAAAATCATTTTTTTACCTTTAAAAAATTATCAATTTTTATTCGGTAAAAAATATTTGTTTTGTTTTTGTTAGTGAATAGGCTTTGAACAATTTGACCATTGGTTTGTAAATTTAACATTACAAGATAACAAGTAAAATTAAAAAAATTTGTCAAAATATTTGTGGTGCAAGAGTAATTTAATACGAAAGAAAATGTGCAAGAGTCATATATTATTTACCCTAGAATTAGATCTATCGAGAAATAAGAAAAAAAAAATCAACAAAAGGGATTGGTTGGACTAGGACTTGAACCTAAGTCTTTATGTTCTTTCATACACAAACAAACCACCATGCTACCAATTAACTTAAGTTATAGATTTGAAAAATTAGTATATAATATATAGCTCTATTATATAAAAACGAGACCATCAAGCAGTAACCACACAATCGCAACGCAATCACGATGATCGATACCATTCAATGTGTTCATTTTATTGTGCTTAGTATTTTAGTCATGGAATCCAATTTTTTCGTGCATTGGATTTTGAAAGCTCTTTCATCGGCATGCTAATTTATTGTTTGATTGATTTTTTTTTACATCTGATCAAGTATGTAGCGATAAGCATTTTACTTGATTTTTGGCATGAATGATCTAATCCCTCCCACATAAAAGTTAGATGGTTCTGATTTTTAAAAAATAGCTTAGGTGGCCCTCAAGTAGTGCATTATAGGATTTTAATGCCTTTGGAATCACTGAATGTGTTCCGATCATGTGATTTCCGACATTCGATTATCACCTATTTAGGTGAGAATGATAAATTTAATAAGACGTTAAATCGTAATGGTTTAGATCGAACATTCGGAAAAAATAGTCTGCAGCTACCTTTCAAATCTATACATTGAACTTAGTTGGTTATGAACCAAGGTATTTTGCTATAGTCTAATGTACGTTATTCACACGATCACAAAAACAATTATGACAATCCATATCGTTCATTTTTTTATTCTTTGTGTTTTAATGACATTCACCAAATTTTGGATCTATTAGGTTTTAAAAGTACCTTCATCGGGACATAAATTAATTATTATGAAAAATTTTATTATGTACGATCAAATACATAACGATAAGAAAATTTAATTCATTCTTGGCATGAATGATATAAATCCCTCCAACGTAAAATCTAGACGGTTCCAATTTTTCAAAAATAGCTCAGGCGGTCCTCGAGTGATGTATCGTAGGATTTTACGAGATTTTTTCATTATTGGTGCATATGGATTATTGGTGTCTCGTATGCACATGATCACACAGTTCATATAAAAGGCAATGAGATGTTGCCCTAGCAAACATCTCTCTCACAATCTCACTATGACACTATCATCTCTCAACGTTCAGAATTCTGAAGTGATCGACATCTCTCTGACTCTCTCACTCTCAACGTTCTGATTCTCAACATTCTAAACTCGTGTTCGATACATGTTAGCATAGTTCCTATTATATGTCCTGATGATAAATTTGGGGCAAGCATCACGTGGAAATGCCCTAGAGGGGTAGAATAATTTTTCTTCGATATTCTCAAATCCACCCCTCTCTAATTTTTATGAAGAAAAATAAAATAAAAATCTAGAAAATTAGGATTTAGAATTTGGCCCATTTGGATGCATTGGTGCCAAAAACCACCTCCAACTTCCCGCGAAACCAAATTATCGCGCCAAATTGTTTTGCCAAAGCCCTTGTATTCCTCACTTTGTCCCATTTGCTATATATAAACAACTTTTGCCCCCATCCAAATCCGCATTCTCTCTCTCTCTCTCTCTCTTAGACGCAAACCAAACCCTCTCTCTCCCATCAATGGCTTCCCTTAGGCGTAGAACTATGGCTCCTAAGCCTTGTCCTGTCTCTTCGAAATCAAAATGGGAGGATTCTTACACTGACACCTGCTGCGTGGAATGCGGGTCTGTCGAGTGCCCGTCCGAGCTGCTTCTCTGTGACAATTGCAATTATGGGTTTCACCTCTTTTGCCTTAGACCCATCCTCTCTTCCGTCCCCAAAGGCTCCTAGTTCGAATCACAAGAAAAAGCCCAAAAGTACGTATTTTTGGCTCGTTTTACGATTTAGTGATGTCAATTAAGTTAATAGTTATTTGTCTACATTTTTCTTGTTATTGGTTTTGCACGCTCAAACCTCACCTCTCTTATGAAGAGAAAAAAACAAAGAAGTAATTCAATGCTCTTCACATCAAATCTTCAACCAAATCAGGAATGGGATGCAAAAGTTCGACATTGGGCAGCTAAAGTTTAGGCTGTGGGTAGCTAAATTGGTTGGCGATGTACCGGCACAGGCCCGACACGATTAAGTAGACGGGCCAGCACGGCTTGACACGATTTAAAAAGGGCACGGTACGACACGATTTAAGAAAACGGGTTGGCACACGACACGATTTAAGTAAACGGGCCGGCATGGCACGACACGATTGACAAACAGCACGGCACGACACGACACGATTTGAGTAAATACTGTAAACGGGCCTACAAGGCACGACACGAAGCACGGTTAACACGAAGTTAAATGGGCCAGGCCGGCATGGCACGACACATTTGACACCTCTTCCCAGGGGTACTCCAAAACAGCAGAAACATAAACTAACTACAAACTAGCAGTTTATACTAAGGAAAGCAGTAAACAGGTTATTATCATGCTTGCAGAATGATCTATACGTAAATAAATACACAAAAACAGCAAGACACCGATCCCTACGAGGACCGTCGCGAGAGACCTGGTATAGTCACGCGCGTGATTGGGTCCATCGCGCGCTGGTTCTTACCATGACAGTTTTTGAAACCTTGCCAACTTTAGGACCAGGACCGGTATTGATTACCAGCCTTGGCCCTGCCAGCCCCCCTCAGGGATCAAAACAGAAAAATAGTAGATAAGCTATACCTAGATTTAGTTTGAAACGAATTTGAGCTTTGATGTTGAGGCTTGATTTGAGGTGTTTGTGAATGGGGAAGAACAAGCTATGTTCTTGAGATTAGGGCTTGTATGTCACCCAAAATGTGTGTTTTGTAACCTTTTAAAATTTTTTGAACCCTTTAAATGGAAGAACCATGGGTGTATTTATAGGGAGAGATGGAGGTAGGTTGGTGCTGCAAACAGAGGAGTTTAGCCAGTCCATGAGGCCTAGCTGAAGTTGCATTGGTGGTCAACTGTCCTTCTCAAGAAAGGTTGGTGGCAGTTTGGTCTGTCGCGCGATAGAGTCAGTCTGTCGCACGATGTTGCGCCCTAGCGCACGAGGGTCAACTGTCAAACTTTGACTATTGACCACCACTTGGCAATTGACCATCGTGCGAGGATTTGGGAGCAGCGTGTGGCAGTAGGGTTTTTTGGCCTTTTGAAGTGGCTTAGGATTAGGTTAGGTTCAAGGGTTATTCAAACACTCAAAGCTCAAATACTCATCATTCCCGGGGTGTTCTTGATCCATTTCATTATCGGGGAATCAGAAACCGTAAGTAAACTAATCTGGAAGCCCAGATTGGGGTGTCTACATGAAGCAAAAGAGTCCTTTGCGAATTTTGTTAAGAGGCAGACAGCCAAAGCCGTATTGATGACTGATCGCCCGAGCGAGAGAGATCAATTTCACATCATCTCCCGTAATCTTCAGCCTAACTTTGCCAAGCACCTCGTGCTGGTTCAAGCATCTGCCAACTTTGAGACTTTATTTGAGTCTGGTTTGGCCATTGAGGATGCACTACAGAGTGGAATTTTTCCTAGGGGAGAGTCTTCCTCACAAAAAGCTAAGCCGAGGGGCTACTTTGGAAATAGTAGCGCGCTGTTTAGCGGTAGCAATTACGCCAGCACGGCTACAAATGGGGACAACGCTGCTGCTTCCCCCAATCATATAATCGACATCAATCAGGTTCAAAACGCCCAAAGCTACCGGGCCCGAACCCAACCTCGGAGTTTCTCTGTCTTCGAGGCACCTCTGTCCACAGTGATGGAAAAACTCATTAAGCTGGGCATCTTAAACCCTTGACCCCAACTTCCCCGCTAAAAGTCCTACCTTTTGGTTACAAGCCTCACCTTTTCTGTGCCTTCCACCAAATGTCTGGCCATCCCACTGATACGTGCTTCCGTCTTCGACATGAGCTGCAAGATGTCATTGACAATGGCACGGTTCAAGTTCCACCAAAGCCCAATGTCATTTCCAAGTCCTTGCCTCAACACCACTCTGACCCTCTGGTTGTTCAGATATTTATCTCCTCCACTCAAATCAACCCGAGCTCCACCATATTCAACCCAGAAACCCAACCCAAACCAATTGTATCCATCCCGTTCAAACCGGAGATTAACATGATGGCTGTGGATTGGGTAATTGAGGTCTTCACTGCTGACACCGGGATTGACAGTAATGAGGAGCTTACAAAGGAGCGGATTGACAGGCTGAGGTCCATTGTTCATGAGAGCACCGAGTAGGTTTGGTCGAAGAAGCTGAGGAAGCTGAAGTGCTGTTGTTTGGGCCTAACGTCCTCAGGATTCTACCTCACTGTGAGGAAGGCAAAGGTAGCTATAAAAATTGCATTTTCAAGCCGCGTCTAGTTTGCATTGGTATTTTGTCTGAGTTTGACACAGAGTTTTTTGAGTCGTCTTAGTTTAGCTTTGAGTCGGAGTTTGTGCCTCTTGGCCCTCTATGTCGTAGCTTCTATTTTCTATTCGAGTATTTTATTGTGCTTGGCAACCCCGAGGGGTTTCTTTATAATATGCACTATCTTGCTTCTAAGCACTTTGCTGGCGTTTGAATAAACTGTGTCGACCCTGACGACGAATGGATAGATTTCGATGGGATCATCCCCAAGGAAATGTGTTCCCTCGCAGAAAGGGAAGACAAAAGGCATGCTCAACCTATTAATTGAAATAATAGTTTTCAAATAAACTTGAAAAATGAAGTAGACCTCAAAATGGTTCAACACAGTCCCCAGAGGAGCAATGCGCCTGGTCAGATAGGTTTGAAGAATTCATCAACAACTGGCATGGTCTCACAAAGACATGCCTGGCGTTGATGTTGAGATAAAGAAGCATTGAATCCCTTTGCTACCAGATGACAAGCCAGAAAGCACAAGTTCAGAAGGTCTAGCGCCTCATACCATGTTCAAGTTTGCAGGAACAGCGTTCCGCCATGCGCGAATTAGAAGGTGTGAAATGACTTGGGGCGAGGCATTTCAGTTGAAGCACTCTGGACTTTGCAGCCACTTTATCTAGGGCTGCGACTAGAGATTATCGATCTTGACAACAAATTCAAATACCTTGGTCAACCTGGATCAACATAAGTGTTGCTTTTCCCTGAGAAAAGCTCGTTGGGCTGAAAACCCCAAGGGTGGGTAGTTCTAAGCAAAAGTTAGAGCAGCCTGCTGGACCGAGAACCTATGAAGGAGGTCTAGGCAAAAATAAATTGGCAATATTTGAAAGCTCGCTAGACCGAAGACCCGAATGGGCGGTTCTGGGCAAAAGTTAGAGCGTAAAATACTAGAGTGAACCTTTGTGTGGGCATGCGGGTGCCCGTTTTTCTTTCCCTTTGGGAAGGGATTCTGTTCGCCTCCTAAGAAGAGAAAATGCTGCCAGTTCGCGGGAGCGCTTTTTGAAGCTGGACGATAAACGGTCGCGAAAAATACAGAGTCGCCACTTGGGTTTGAAGGTCTGACACCCAAGGAACCGTATTCTCGAAGCACTTGACGCGCTTGCTTGATTTGAAAAAGTTTAAAGAACCAGTCTGCATAACCATATCTGGGTTCGGGAGCCAAGTTACAAGAGGGGAAGGGTTTTATGGCATCCCTCTCGCCCAATCCGGAGATCGGTCTCTACTTAGGCATTTGCGAAAATGTTGTTTGCTTGCGATTCTGTTTAATTAATCAACTTTTAGCCATTTAGGGCGGGGGAACAGTTAATCGGGGATTAAAACTGTAATAGTTTGCAGGATGTGATGGATGATAGCATGGATGGATGAAATGGCAAGAAATAAGTGAGATGAAATTTAACACTGATTCTGGATGCCAAAACAGTGCTTTGACTTGAGATGGTCGTGAACAATGGCCAACTTGCATGCATGGAGGTTCTCACATGCAAGCCAAACCATCGCGTGACAATCCCAGTCCATCGTGCGAGTATTGACATCTTCCTAATAGGTTAATTTTCATCCCCTTCTGGGCTCTGGAAGGACCAGTGCACACCCAGGGTCAAACCAAGTAGTTTATATGTACTGAAAGTAAATAATTATTACAATCAAAATGAATAAGAATGAGATGCAACCCTTAAACAGTGAGGGTGTCAAAACAAAGGCCAGGGGCCTAGTTGCCCATGTAAGGACAATTACTGGAAATAGACGGATCATCGCGCGATGGAGTCACATCATCGCGCGAGTGTTCTGACTGGACTTCCAGGAATTGCTTTGCATGCCTGGGCTTTGAGACATGTTCAGAAGTAACCCAGGGGCATTCCAAAGTATACAGATAAGTAAACCAAGCTAGCCTACATATTTTTAACATGCAAAACAGTGGAATATACTAGATACTCTTGACAGGAAAGCATAAAATTACATAAATGGACATAGACAAGGATCCCATCCCCACGAAAACCATATCGTGCTGACTAGAACAGTCGCGCGATGGTATGGGTGTCTCGCGCGTGGGAGTGCTCGTCCACAGTATCTTGTAACCTTGCTGACTTTAAGACCAGGACTGGTATTGATTACCAGCCCTGGCCCTGTCAGCCCCCCTCAGGGATCAAAACAGTAGACAGTAAAGTTTATACCTTTGCTTGGGTGTCTTAAGAATGGCTTGAATGAGGTGGTATGGCTTGGAATATGGGTAAGTGAGAGTGATTTGAGTGAGAGAAGAGCTTAGACTTGTGTTTCTTTCTTCTCTTTTGGAAATTTTTTGGTAACCCTTTGGAAGAAGAACCATGGGGGTTACTTGTAGGAAGAGTGGAGGGTTTGTTGGTGGCTAAACATGGTAATGCAGCCAGCCAACAAGGCTGGTTGCACTTGCTTGGTGGAGAAGTGGGGTATGAAAGTTGATGGGAGAGTGGGGGAGAGGTGGTGTAAAGGCAGCCTCGCAGGACGCTGTTCAATCGACGAAATGGGGTTACACAGGTTTGTAGACCCCTGATCATCACAAAATCCAACTGGAAAAAGGTGGAAATGACAGGTGTCAACCATCGTGCGATGGTCTGAGTACATCGCGCAAGTGTTTTATCAATCCCGTGACGGTCAACAGTCAAAAGTTTGAGTTTGACCACCACCTGGCAAGTAAAGCATAGCGCGAGGGACCCAGTGGGTTGCGCGAGGGTCAAACCTGCGGTCAAGGATGGGGTTCAAGGGTTTTTAGGTTAAGGATGGGTTCCGCACACACACCAAGCTCAAACCATTCTGTTTTCCCAAGACTGTTTTTGACCTGAATCATCATCGGGGAAACAAGAAACCGGAAAATGAAGTAAAACGATCGGGAGATCCAGATCGGGGTGTCTACAGTAGTCCCTCTTTGACGGCACGTGGAGCACCATTGGCTGGTACGGGTAACGTCAAAGATTTCTAGACACCCATCTAATTCACCCAAAAGCCGATTAATTGAAAAGTGCAAGCCAGTATGTATAAATACCGTGCACCAAGGGACCGGAGGTTTGGTCGTTGCTGATTGAAATTGGACGGATGGATCGTCGCTGTCCAATGGATCGTCGCTGATTTGAAATTGGACGGATGGATCATCGTTGATTTGAAATTGGACGGATGGTTGTCGTTGATTTGAAATTGGACGGATGGATCGTCGTTGATTTGAAATTGGACGGATGGATCGTCGTTAATTTGAAATTGGACGAATGGATCGTCGTTGGGGATATAAGGGACATCTTGAAGGGATCCCCAAAACCAGTTGCAAGGCCTGAATGACTCCTGGGCCATTATTAAGGCTATATGTAAGATCGGGCTGAGCTAGAGGTTGAACCTGGTCAACGGCCCAGTTGGACCATCGCGCGATGAAGCCAGACCGTCGCGCGAGGGTTTTGGTTAGGGCTTGGATCTGAAACGAGCCCAGACCCGGCCCATGCCCGCTTGCCTCTTACTTCAAACGACGGGGACATTTTGAAACCGCTCATAGCAGTTTCGAATTCTTGGGACTTCTATTCACTCTCAAACTCTCTCAAAAACCCATTGAAACCTTCGATTTCTTGCCAAAGTCAAAGAATCCACACACACACACACACACACACACACACACTCACCCATGGCAGACCACAGCGATGGGGGCGGTGGAGAAAAGGTTGTTGGTCGTCCGGGGGACGAGGGAGGACCCATGGAGGTTGAAATAGGGGATCAGCCGCCGGCGAGGGTCGCCACAGGCGTTGATGCAGAGGTAGGAGGCGGTGGTGATGGCGAACACGATCGGATGCAGGCGGTCGGTGATGACGATGAGCATCGCGCGACGGAGTCACTTCGTCGCGCGACGGAGGGAGTCGGGGCAGTGGCTCGTGTTGTTGAGCCATTGAACCCGAGCACAACGGTGAGTGGCTCAGTGGTGGTTGGCGGTAGTTCCGAGGGTACGGGCAATGGGAGTGCCGATGGTGGAGATGCTGGGCCAAGCGAGATTCCGCCAAGGGATCCGGTAAAAGGCAAGGGGTTAATGACCGAGGAGGAGGGTGCCACAGAGATTCCTGAGGATGTACTGTTCTGGCCGGCAGCGACGTCGTCGGGACATAGGCCTATCACTAGACAGGATCTCGCGGAGTTTCTGAGTGAGGAGAGGCTAGCCCGGCTTCTTGAGGAGGATCCCATGATTGGGGCCGCTGTTTTGGAGGCTCGAGAGGAGCGAGAGCGAGAGAAAGACACTTCAGAGGCTGCGATGAGGGCCAAGAGGGAGAGAGTTGCCAAGGAGGAGATCCTGAGGGACGCAGAGACCGCGGAGAGGGTCGGAGCTAGGGCACATAGCCCCAGGGTGACAGCAGTGTCGGAGGCGGAGAGTTTGACTCGGGCTCCGTTTTCAGCAGAGGGGTACAAGTTGCCCATTCCTCACTTGTTTGTACTGTAGAGTTTTGCAGCATACCGGCCACGGCAGGCGGAGTATGACCCCGAGCTTGTGTTGAGAGACCCCGACACTCACATTTCGAGTAGCTGGTTTGAGGTACGTTTCTGAAAATCCCCATTTCTTTGTGATTACCGTATTTGAATATTGAAGCATGTAAGGTAATTCTTGAAGTAGGCTTGAATGGCAATATCATAGTTCCACGTCAAACTCACATTTCGAGCAGCTGGTTTGAGGTACGTTTCTGAAAATCCCCCTTTCTTTGTGATTACTGTATTTGAATATTGAAGCATGTAAGGTAATTCTTGAAGTAGGCTTGAATGGCAATATCATAGTTCCACGTCAATTGTCATGCATGGAACATAATAACTTGAACTAACCATCTACTGCCAGGCGACATTGATTACCTAGAACTTGAAAATGAAAACTTTGCATGCTGACATATTCTTTGTTGCTTGTTTTCATGTCTGATGCAAGAGAGAGCGAGACAGAGAGACATTCGCGGCTTCGGGGGCGCGTGTAGTTCCTTGGCGCTGTACCAGAGTTTGCCTGAGAGGGTGAGGCAACTAGTGGATGAGACAAGCTTTAGAGAGTTCATTCAGACTCTCACTCCGGCGAGGAATGATCATGCTGTCCTGGTTGCACTAGCAGAGAGGTGGAGGGATACCACGAATACCTTCCACTTACCGCTCGGGGAGATGACAGTGACGCCCACTGACTTTGCGGCGATCACAGGCTTGAGGGTTGGGGGCGAGCCTATCCCATTTGACTCGGTCATTCAGGAGGACGAGACGGCCCTGGAGTGGTTTTTGGGTGAAGTGCCCAAGATTGAGGAGGGGATGGCGAGATATGGGCAGTTCGTTCGATTCCTTAAGAAGAAGGTGACGACTGACTAGGAGGCGAAGTAGATGGCCCGGGCATACCTATTATATCTCTCTGGTGCTACCCTGTACCCAAACAGGCGTGGCAAGGTTCACTTGTCTTACTTGCCCGCGCTGAGAGATCTGAGGATGGCCTCACGCTTTGACTGGGGAGGAGTGGCGCTTGGCACAGCTTATGGTTTCATGGGGGACTCATCGAGGATGGAGATGAGTACTGCTGGGTACTGGCGGATCTGGGAGGTATGATTTTAATAAAGTAAAGTACATTTTCAATATGCATTTATCCATTTGATTACATAACTTGCTTGATAGCATCATTGGACTGATAATTTGATCGCTTGTTAACCATGCAGCTCTGGGCCTACGAGGTTTTGAACATGTGCCGTCCAGTGACGAAGAGTCTAGACTTGGGGATCCTCCCACGTGCACATATCTGGAGCAAGAAGAATATGGGAGAGAAGAGAGGTAAAGGTGACCTGAATGGCTTCAGGATATACCTAGACGAGCTTCGCCCCTCACAGGTATGATGTGAAACTTTGTAAAAACGGAAATGTGTATTCCTTTTTATTGCTTTAATGCTGTCGCTGACCGATACTTGCATTGTTTGCTCGTGCAGATTGAGTGGGATCCTTGGAGAGTGGCAGCGCTTGAGCCTGAGTACTTGGCTCGTAGCAGGGTTGTCACGGCAAGTAGGGTGTTGCTGGAGTCAGCCTTTGGTTGGCAGTGGTACTTGGGTGACCGAGTGACACGCCAATCACTTGGCTATGCATGGTTTCAGGTGCCTGGACCGCTTCCACCACGGGCCTCACACACAGGGGAGTACACTTTGGCTGAGCTGGAGGTTTTCACACGGCCCGATACCGACTTGACACGTCACCTGCGTCTTGACATGGACTATGCGACATACTAGAGGGAGCGTCTAGCGAGGCCATTGGGAGTGCAAGAGTTTAGAGAGGTCCGGAGTCAGGCTCGTGGAGCTACTGAGGAGAGGAAAGCCATCACGGGGAGGCAGAGTAGTGGTGAGAGTCGCGCAAGGCGAGGTCCAAGTGGACCGGTGAGAGGTGGGCCACCAGAGTTGATGTGGCAGATAGCAGTAGTAGACTCTCAGGGCAATCCAGCTGAGCTGCACTTAACCCCTGCCAGAGTCGAGCCAGCACCCGTTACTGTGCCAGTAAGACATTGTAGCCTTCCTTACTGTATTTCCATAAAGTTTGAAATATTTCCTGATTGCTCACATTCCAATTATTCTTGCAGGTGCCCAACGAGTGGGTGAATGAGGCGGTTCGGCGCATGCTTGCGCTGGAAAATGTGGTGAGGAGGGCAGCAAGTGGCTTGCCATTGGACTTGCGCTATCCCCAGTCGACGGCTCGGAGATCTTAGGTATGTCTTTTAGAAAATGATACATTCCCATAAACGATACATTCCTACATTCGATACATTCTTGCACACGATACATTCCTGTTCTTAACGCTGGATATATATGCACGTACTTGCCCGATACACAGTATGCTTTGATTTGTGTTGACTAAGGATTAATCGTACCTGCTTTTAAGACATGCAATATGCAAAACACATGCTAATGTATAAAAATTGTAATGCAGGCACAGGGACCGGCGGCTCCTAGAAGGAAGAGCGTTAGGGATCCTCCATAGAAGAAACTGGCTGCTAGGACTCCTGCTCCTATACCTACTACTAGACCACAGACACGAGGCTCACGGCCACTCGTCGCAAGCGAGGAGGCAACCCGAGAGGTTGTGGCGCGTGCTGAGGAGAGGTACCAGCTGAAGATGCGCCAGAGACCCTTACAAGACGAGCCGGTCCACAAGAAGGGACTAATCCTGCTTGAGGTCTCCGAGGATGAGGACGAAAAGGAGGAGGAAGAACGAGAGGGTGCGTTTGACAGCAACGGGTCTGACGACTCAGTAGACGATCCTGGCTTTAGACAGGACCCCACGGAGAGAGACGATGATGATGACGACGGAGAGGGAGATTGGTTCGGGGAGGATTGAGGGCTATCGAGAAGCCTCATCTCACTTCTTGCGTTCGATTTTTTTTGCTTTTGGGCCTGCGCGTCCACATAGCTAGGTAAGTAAAAGGCCGGAGCACCTTTGTTGATACTTTGAAGGATGTTTTGGAGGCCTGCGTGCCTTTTTGATTTGATGGGCGAGTGTGCCCGAGCTGACATGATGACTTTTGATTGGCCAAAGTGCCGCACGCACAGTAGTTTTCTTTTACTTTAACATGGATAGATCATGGCTTAGCTATAAAATTTGCCTTTTCGACTCGTTTTATTCTTGTAATGAATTAGAGCAAGCAAGCACTTGTTACTAATACCACACTTGCATTGATAATGTACTGAGACCGCTCACAGACAAATGTACATGCACAGACAGAACTTGCATAGAAAAAGAACAAGAATGTATCTCAGGATACGGCCAAGATACAAGGAATATAATGAAATTTTGGACATTCATAAGCCAAAATGCAAAATACACTGACTTGGACGAAAATGACGCTTCCGTAAGATCATACATGTGTAGAACGACCTACGCAAGCTGACGGAATCGAGAAATGCATTCCAAAACGCAAATTTGACCAAAATTGCTATGAAAGACACAAAATAGACACGAGATGGAAAATTATGACTCTATTATGTCCTGGACTGAAACCGACACCCCCATATAGTCATGTTGGGCCACCATGACCTGTACGGCCTGAGAGAAAGGAGCATAAACCTTTGAAGCAAGTTTTGAACTCCCAAAATGGTCATTTGGACTTGAAACGGGTTGCCGAGGGTCCAAAATCTTCGTTAAACGCAATATTTCGAATCTGATGCTTGGACATGGTCATATATAGGGATGGCAATTTGGATCGAACCGATGGGTACCCGAACCGATAACCGAAATTTTCCCCGAACCATAACCGAAATTTTCCCCGTGGATATGGGTATGGTTGAAACCTTGGATAACCGAATGGGTTTCGGTTCGGTTATGGTTCATCTGTTACCCGAACCAATACCTGAACCAAACCGAACCGAAATAACCAAAACCTGGAAATTACATAATTACCCCTTCCAAAATCTAGAAATTACATAATTAGCCCTTTGTATATATAACACAAATACACGATTTAGGTCTCCACATATCCTCCACTCTCTTATCTGATCTCTCGCCGCCCCTCTGTCTCTCTCTTTATCTCTTTTGGCATCCAATCTCAAAACAAGGGCAAAAGTTCACAAAACCCATGGCGTCAAATCTTCGTCGATCGTGATTGGGAGATTATTTCGAGTCTTCAACCTCCTAGAAGCAACAATATGGAGGATTCATTGCCTAAATCCTGTGAAAAGCTGTTCAAGGGTACAATGGGTGGTATGGAGCCTATGAATTTCATTACTTCTGCTACACCTCATCTTGATTTCAGGGGTAATAAACACTATTAAACAGGAATGTTTCTTTCTCCGATCTTCGTTACATTTTCTCCTTCTTTGCCGACGATTTTTTCACTTATACTACTGTGATTTTGTTTCTTTTTTTGAAGAAATACTGCTGTGAATAATGACTGAATATTGGGTTTTTTTTTTTCTCTTTTTTTGATCTAGTTCGGTTACCCATTCGGTTCGAGGATTACCCGAAAACTGAATGGTTCAGTTGTGGTTCCTTTCCCCCCTCCCCGTTCGATTATCGGGGCAGATATGGGTGGTATATCGGTTTCGGAGATCGGGGGCGGAAATCCCCATATCCGCCCCGAACGCCCCGAATGCCATCCCTAGTCATATATGCTCATAGTGACTTGTTGGAACCCTAAAAGTCGCCAAAGAACCCTTGGAATCAAAAGTGACCAAAATTGGACAGTAGCTGGTATAATCTGTCAAATTGTAGGCTGAACCATCACGCGATGGAGTGAGATCATCGCGCGATGGTTGGACCGTGCTAGGCCACCTTTGTTTAACCATGTTAGATTTTTAGGATGACCAAGCCTTGTCATCACCCTTTAACTGCTCAGCTATTCAGAGTACTTCAGGGGCAGTGCAGAGATGCCTTCACTTTGGAGAAGAGGATGCCACGTTGTATGGACGTTTGCATTGAGAACGAAGAGCATCTCACGTGTTCTAACTATAAAGAGACCAATGCTCTGCTAATGAAAGGAATTCTTCCCGTAGTTTGAGAGTTTCAGAAAAACAAAAAAGGCAAATAACCTTCCGTTCTTGATTAGCCCGTGGCTCACGGCTTTTGTTGCTGGAGATTGGCTGTCATTCCGGTCTCATGGGCTGGCCGCGTTCCGTTTCCTTTGTAATGTGAGGCTCTGTCCCGAATTTCTGGGGGCAGCCCTGCAATTCTGGGATCTAGATGTCCACATGTTCAGGTTTGGGATCAATGAGCTGTGCCCAACCGTAGAGGAATTCCAAGCGTACCTCCAAGGCCTTGCTTTGAGCGCGATTGTCATGCCGCCTTACAAGAAATATATACCCAAGCTCCTGCAGTCAAGCCTCAATATCACCAGGGGAGCAGCCGAAAGTTTGTTAGTTGAAGGGCAAATCAACATCATGCGCCTAATGGAGTGGTACGGGCCGGAAGGGAACGTCGAGGACATAGCCATGCAGGCCCGACGTCGATTTGCTCTGGCGATCAGCGTGTTGGCCGCTTATTTGCTAGTATCCCCGAATGGGCATGTGAACCCCATGCTGGTGAGCGTTGCTGCTCAAATGGGTGCTCGCAGGAATGTGGTGCCACTCGTTTTGGCTGAAACATTAATGGGTTTGGATTTAGTTTCTACTGGCCAAACAAATGTCTTTACTGGTAGTCCGCTTCTGCTGCAGGTAAATTCTCACTCAGCTCACCTTTTTCTGGTTTTCGAATGCTCTATTTTTTTTCCTTGTCGCTCGGCTAAGGCTATATCGAAGCTTCTTACTTGTTTTTCCGCTCAAGCTTTACATGACTTCTTACTTGTTTTTCCACTCATGTAGCTTTGGTTGTCTGACAAATTGGGATTGCTCATGGCGCCAGAAGCAAATTGGCCCCATCTACTCGGTTGAATGCATCAGCGAGGCATGATCTACCCGGAAATGACCGTGCATCAATGGTATACATTCATGAGGGAGATGCTACCGAATGAAATCACTTGGAGGCATGAGGCCCTGAATATCCCGGACATGGCCCTGAATTCTACAGGTTTTGAAAGAATGGTGATAGCTGGGCTGACCGCTTTCACATTCTATATTCCCGACCGCATCCTCCACCAGTTAGGAATGAGCCAAGGGCTTCACCGAGCCGGCATCAAGGAGTTCTAAGTCCTTGCTTTCACTGTCCAGAACTTGAGAGGATACGAGCACAATTGGGGTCTGAGGCAACTCGGAAGAGCTGATCCAGATTTCAGCACAGAGCTTACGCACCGATATCAAACATGGTTAAAAAGAGAGGTTGCAAGCAGGCAAAATGATGACTGACTCTTTGACGGACCTTGATGATCTAGAATAAACTGTGAGCCCTTTGAGGCCTCGAGTGTTTTTATTCTTGTTTTTATGCTTAAATCTTTTAAAGACCGCTCAGCCAGTGTAATAGAAGTTATAATTTAAATAAACATGAAAGCTTGAGAGTTTTCCCTTCTGATTTGAGTGTTGAACACCGCGTCGCTCGAGTATCGAGTTAAACCGTGGATCAAGTTGATTGATTGTGACCGAATCTCACAGAGAGATTGCCTACGTATCCCTTTTCAAGGAATCAGGTCAGCACATAGTTCAAGCTAAGGTTCGCTCGGGTATTTTGGCTCTCCTTTTGCGCTCTAACTTTTGCCTAGAACCGCCTGTTCGGGTTTTCAGTCTAGCGAGCTTTGATTGATGCCTATTTATTTTTGCCTAAACTGCCGTTTCAGGTTTTCAGTCTAGCAGGCTTGCTCTAATTTTTGCTTGGAACTGTAACGCCCCTAATTTTAGGTACGTTAATGAAAGAAATTTATTACAGAAATATCGAGTCACTGCTCATTATTACAAAACGGCTCTCATAGGAGCAACTGAAGTTCAAAAGACAACAAAAAGGAAACTAAGAGGTCCTATTCTACGGCTCCTCTTGCTCCTCCAACCTAGCGAGTTCTTCGGCTCCGTACGCCTCCAAGGTGAATATGTCGCCCTGTTCATCTATCAAATCTGACATATTATACCGGCGTCGCCACCCATATAATATGCCAGGGTCACCACAAAGGCAACACCATGAGTACGAAAGCTCAATAGTAATATCCTACTTTACTAATATTGATTTCCACATGATAAGTACATAAGCAGGGAATAAAGACAATAACGCTAACATGTTTACATTCGCTTGTAACTACCGTTGGCGTTTGACTCATCGTTAACCTTTTCTTTGTTACACTTTAACAAAAACACCTTTTTAGCTCACCCAACCTCGATTCCGCCGTTCCGGGCTCTTGAGTATCCTCTCAATGGTTCCGCCGCACCGGGTTCCCATTGGCACACAATGCATTGGCTCCGTAACGCGGATAACCAAGCCATACACACCCAACCTCGATTCCGCCGTTCCGGTATCTCGAGTATCCTCTCAATGGTTCCGCCGCACCGGGTTCCCATTGGCACACACACACACACTTACGTAATACCCTTGAAATAGTCATTACGTAGTTTCGAAGATATTTTCCAACCGGGAAAACACAACAACCTCGTTAAACACACCCTAGGTGCCATGTTTCTACTTTCTTGGTTTTCGTGTCACGTTTGCATGCGAGACTCCGTGTGTGAGACTTTTTCCATACAACAAACATCATTCCAACTTTGAAATAGTAAAATAACAACATCTAAGTCACGTAGCATGCTTGAGTACCATAAACAACACAATCATGCATTTTTACTTTTCAAACAACGTTCAAAGTCACTTTTAAGCTCATAAAAAGTAAGTAGAGATTCTCAAAGTAAGATTACCACTACTTCACAAAAACAAAGTAAGCTTTTGAAAACTAAATAAGGATTTCTAGATAGATAAGGACATCTACCGTTCTTCTAGGCGGTGGTTGGACGTTGGGTTGATTTCGGCAGCGTAACGGCCCTCCGATTGCTTCGAAAGGAAAAGTTTTGGAAAACTTTCCCTAGAAACAACTACCTCACTACTACTACACTACTTTTAGGATCGTCGGGTGGTTTTGGAAGTGGTTTGGTGGTTTCGCTCAAGAATTTACAAGAACAAAGAGAATTTTGAACTAAGAACAAAGAAACTTGGAATTTCTAGAGAGAAGGAGGAGCAATTGCTTTGAGGTGTGAATTTTCAAGTGAGAATGGCTCTCTATTTATAGGCAAGGGATGCCCTCTCCTCCAAGATGGCCGGCCCCCTCTCTCTCCCATTTCCCCATTTTTTAAATCAAAACAAATCCAACTTTTAAGCAAAAATCAAGGGAAAATCCTAGGTTGCATGGATATGGTGTACCTTGGTGAGATTCTTGCATCCAATGGAGGGTTGAGATGAGATTGGTACATGATCAAAGGGTTGAGAAGCTTGCAAGGTGAATATTGGAGTACAAAAGAGTAAGGATTTGATTTGGAAGAAAATATATCTCCAAGATTGGAAGTACCAAAGATGGTTCAATGCATGGATTCACATCAAATCTCCAACCTCTCTCCTCCCTCTCTCTCTCCTTTCTCTCTCTCGGCTTCTCTCTCTCTCTCTCTCTCTCTCTCTCTCTCTCTCTCTCTCTCTCTC